>CAUOFW020001591.1:457840-610430 GCA_963454935.2 Ilex paraguariensis
GGGGGAGAAGAAATAAACAGAAGGTACACTGTTTGTGTATAACAGCTTAATTTACTTGGGGAGTCTGCATCCTCTGCCCACAGTTATTAATTTATTAGTAATCTAACTCGTAGTTTTGAGACTACCATCACGCTTAACACATAATGGATGGATGCGGCAACATTGTTACTTCTGTTGTTGGTTGACTAATCACAATCAATAGTCTCTTCCTTTTAATCACCTACACAACATTCTAGCTAATGTATAACATGCATTTACAGTTTAGAACATAGATGAAACAAAAGGAATTTTTATTTATTGTAAGCTATTGCGTAATTTCAGTATACACAATTCACTGTAAAACTCAGCAGGAGAAGGTAGTTACAAACTCAAAGCCCTCAAAGCTCTTGTTGGACCTGATGTTTAAGTTCAATTATTTCCTCAGATGCATCATCCCTTCACGGGCCAGGGTCCCCTCGAGATCCCCAATTATTCGAGCTATCCGAACGTCAATACCCCTTTGAACTTCTCTGAAGAGTGTTCTAATATTATCAGCAAAACGCGTCATGTCAAAGTTGGCAGGCTTGTCAAGCTCTTCTGTAACCCCAACAAACCCAGAAGCAATCTTGGATTGTATTTCTGCCCATTTCTGACCTGTTGCAACTATATATCTTTGCAACTGAAATGTTTCCTCAAGAAAGTGCTCCAGAATTTTAGTTTCTTCCTTTTTCCTTGCAATACTGGAACCTCCACGGTTCACATCCAGATCATTCTCATGCTGTGTAGCATATATGAAAATTATAAGCATGTGTAAACAAGTAACAATACACAAAGTCAGATGAGTGTGGCTAGATAGTTCCTAGAAGACTTGAAAACTATGCTAATTTCAATTTAAACATAATTGTTATCAATCTTTACATGGTGAACCTAGTTTTATTCAAGTAACTCCCTGTTTATGCAGAAGAAAATCCAAATGCTATTGAGATGGTTGGAAGTTTTTAGATAGCTGAAAGGTCAAATTTGACCTATATGCTTTCATTTTGAGAATGTCTGAAACTGAAATTAGAGCTTACCATCCGCTTGCAAAGCTCATCAGTCTTTCCTTGGAGGGACTGATACCGGCTGACTTGTTTATTCAGCAAAGACATTAGTGTATAGAATCCTCTCATCCCAATGTGCCCATAATCGTTGCTTTCACTATCTTCATAACTTTCTTGCTTTCCTGTCAACCTTTCAAGCATAAGTAGTTGCTGCTTCAGCCTCTTGATCTTGTAAGAGACTCCAAGAGCATGAAGATCCATCTTCCATTGAGAATCAATTTTTGCACTCAAGCACTGACCTGCTGACTGTAATTTTGCAGATTTTTCAATCTCCTCTGGACTANTCGTTGCTTTCACTATCTTCATAACTTTCTTGCTTTCCTGTCAACCTTTCAAGCATAAGTAGTTGCTGCTTCAGCCTCTTGATCTTGTAAGAGACTCCAAGAGCATGAAGATCCATNGCGTTGCTTTCACTATCTTCATAACTTTCTTGCTTTCCTGTCAACCTCTCAAGCATAAGTAGTTGCTGCTTCAGCCTCTTGATCTTGTAAGAGACTCCAAGAGCATGAAGATCCATCTTCCATTGAGAATCAATTTTTGCACTCAAGCACTGACCTGCTGACTGTAATTTTGCAGATTTTTCAATCTCCTCTGGACTAGCATGTTCCTCTTGAATGGAACCTACATCCGAGGCAGCATAGCCAACATCTTTCTCTTCTTCAAAATCCTTCTCTGGAGTTTNTTGTAATTTTGCAGATTTTTCAATCTCCTCTGGACTAGCATGTTCCTCTTGAATGGAACCTGCATCCGAGGCAGCATAGCCAACATCTTTCTCTTCTTCAAAATCCTTCTCTGGAGTTTGGGCAGTCATAGATACATCCCTGGGCTGGTTTTCAACCAAGGTTTCATCATCTTTCTCAATTTTTACCTCTTGAGAAATTTCCGCAGGAGTTGTCCTTGTGTCTTGCTCTTTCTCCCCTGGTTTTCTCTTTATGACCTTGACTCTGGACCACACGGTATCATGGACTATAGTCAGATTATGTGGAGGTGATTTTGAGTTAGTCTTCTGGAAATTTGGAGCATTTAACTGCATTGCGATCTGTTCTTTCAAGGAATGTAATTCTGCATCTCGGTCCAATAATATAGCTTCCAGTTTCAGGTTGTCTTGTCTAAGCTGCGACAGATCGTACTCAAGCCCTTCGATATGGGACTGCAGTCGCTTGGACTCCAGTTCCATGCTTAGTAAACGCCAACGAAAAGCTTCTAGTTTCTCATCTTTGAGTCTAAGTTGTTCAGCAAAAGCGTCTATTTCAAGGTGATGCCTCTGATCCACTGCAGTTGTGTATTTTTCAGCTTCAGATCGAACCCAACCCTCCAACTGCTTAATGTCCGCTGCAAAAACTTCATCCAAAGATGGAAAAGTGAAAAAAAAACACAACCATTACTTGCAGCATTAGAAGGAGACACACTAAAGATAACCAGGTACGTAATACAATTTTGTACCAATTGGCTATGTTCTGTAGCAGGAAAAGAAAAAGAGATACAATCAATAAGATCCATCACAGTTTGGCTACGTTCCTTGTTGGTAACTGCGTGTATACGTATTTGCCAGTTAAAAACTGAAAAAGACATCAAGAATTTGACCTTACCCATTTCATCACTTCCCTGTGTAAAGTATTGGCCAGATAGAGGAGAAGACACTTCTGTCTCTTTCCTAAGCCCAGGTTCATCATACTCGAGCAGAAGATCCGTTGGCTGTGATTCCGGTTTTCCAATTTGTGATGGCACTGTTGCATTAGAAAGCACAGCTCTTCTACCAGAGACGGCCTCCAATTTTGAATTGGCATGCTTATATAACATACTTCCCAATGAATGCCTTTCATGTCTAGACTCAGAAACAGCTTTCCACCTTGCTGTTTCTAGCTCAGCTTGCTTTTTCTTGGCCTTTGATAATTTGACCTCCTTTAACAGCATTTGCTTCTCTGCTGTATCCAATTTGGATTTTCTCAGCATAGCAGACAAAATATTGTCTTTCTGTTCCAAATCCTTGCGCATTTTGACAAGCTCCATGGATAATTTTTGTGCCAACAAGACAGACTGCTCCTTTTGCTCCAAAACTGCATCTAGCTCTTGTTTTGCTGCTTCAACTTGCCTGAGGGCTCGACCCATTTCTGCTTCAAGCTGCCGCTGGTTAGATACAAGCTCAATGAAGGCAGTCTTGTGTTTCCAAAGCTCAGTGGAATGTTGTTGCGCTTCGTGCTTTGCCTTGTCTCTCAATTCCTCTGCGGAATTTTCAGCCTCTCTAAGTTTCTCTTCCAGCTCCCTCCTCTTTTTCTCTTCTTCCTCCAGCTTTTTATCCTTCGATTGCACCAAAACCTCATTCTCCTGCAATTTTTCATTTAGTTCAGAAGAAGCTTTGTCATTTTTTGTCTCAAAAATTCTCAATTCATTCATAAGAGCTCCAATTTGCTGTCGAAGCTTTTTTCTCTCAATCAACCAGTCCTGTTCCTGCGCAGCAAATATGCCTACAACTTTCTCGTTGGCTTTAGCATCTTCACTTCGTATTCTCTTTAACTCTTCAATCTGTTGTTCGGCATTCTCCAGCTTGTGGAGAAGCTCACACTTTCCACTGAAAGCTTCATCTCTCTGAACTCTCCAAACCAGCAGTCCCAAGAGGTGAGCACTTCCTTGAAGCAATCTGTGTCTTATTTCCAACAATTTCTCATCATTTATTTCAGGTTTCGACAAGAATCTGAGGGCAAAGAATGCACAAGAAACACCAAAAAACATCGGATACAAGCTATCATTTTTCTTTTCGGATACAACCACGGAGACCTCCTTTTCATCCATTATTCAAGAATATGATTTTTCTGCTGCGAAAAATTCAGAGTAAAGATTAAAACTAAGAATTTTAGTTTCTACATTCAGAATCCCAAGCGTTCTGTCAAAATACTTCAAGGGTAGGCATAATTTTGGTCAGTATATACATACAATAAATAGGAAAAGAAACCTAAACCATGCAGAATTACAGAAGGAACACCAAAAAAGAAGAGTGCCAGAAACGAAACCATGAAGTAACATTAACCAAGAATAAAAACAGCAATAACCCACTTGAAAAATAACCACGATAAAGTTTCTTCACTTCAAATCAGGAAAAATATTATTCTTGCAAGGAATACAAGTTACAACAATTAATTGTACTCCCAGGCCATGAGACTATAAAATTTAAGACCAAAACAACAGAGAACTTACAGGATATGATGGGTTAAGGCCTCATCAGCTCAAAAACCAGAGAAATTGCCTTTGGGGAATGAAGTTTACCCCAAAGGAATAGGCTTAAGAGTGCAGATCCTAAAGCCCCACCAGAACTACAAAACCTGGTATTTCGTGTGTTATGGAAGTTTTTCCAATATATAAAAACGCCAAAATCATGCGCTTTACACGTGTGACACTGCAAAATCAGTTTTTTTTAACAAAAAAAAAAAGTGTTGTACAATAACTGAATAGAAGAAAAATCAAGAAATTTGCTCCCTTGTTTTCAGTTAAAGGCTGACCCGTATAACTTTTTGCTCTCCTTTTTCCTCATTTTGTTCTTTCAGTTATGGAGGTGATGGTAAATAAGTACTGTTGGGAAGCAAAAGAACTAGATTCCTGGTAGTTTTGTCACCCATTGCTACTAAGAAATTGATTAGAGATCGGAAATAAAGAAAAAGCACATCTCCATCAAACCCTCCCAAGTCCCATCCCATGTTGTATTTTCCAGGGTGGCTTGCCTTTACACCCTGTCCTGTTGTGTGTTTTGGCCACGCTCCATATTATGGGTTATATATATTGACCAGCTTGTATGAAGTGAATGTAGCATGATGAGAGTATGTACAAACGCAGTAAGATGAGAGTAAATTTCGGATTCCATGACAACTAATCTTTCTATTCCTTGTTTATTATGTTTCTATTTTAAACCATGCGAAAGAGATATTTTGCTGAGGTTGATTGTATGTCTCACCCACCTCTAATAATTTAGCCATTACGATTCTGGTATTTTATTTTCTTGTACAGTTGTATCATTGACCTAATATACTCAATGTTGTTAATGGACCCGAATAAATATAAATTTTAGCCTTAAATTTTGCTTTACTCATGCGTGTTTTATTAATCATCGCGTATAATCAATTCATATCTAAATGAACTGATAGTCCTAAATATGCAACCTATGACTGTAGGCAAACAGACCAAAACCACAGAGAGCACCCAAGTTGTTAAAGTACCATCCCCAACCAAAGCAATCCCATTTACACAACCTAAACTAGAATACCTACCAACCAATTTCTTCATTCAAGAATATAGAAACTAGAGTAGACCCAGTATGCGATGATACCATTTAATGTAAAGGAATTATCTGTACCTGTCAAATGGTCCCAAATGAGGTCGAAATTGTGAGGGGCATTTAGTGCAGAAAATGACCAAACAATGCATTGAAGAACATTGATGTCAGTTCATAATGATGAGGCCACCCAAGAAACCAGTTCTTCGTGGGTCCATAAAGAGATTAGTCGGCCTTCCTTCCAACTTTTGCTTCCTCGGAGATCTGTAAAGAAGGAACTTGTTGAACAAAAGCTTAACAAGTCTAAGTTGATTTATAGGCAAATTGCCTTTTATAATGAGTGAGAGAAAGCCGGTGACCAGCCCCTCCTTCCATTTTTATTTCCAAGATCTGATCTTGGATTCCGGGCATTGATGACGATGCTGGACTCCACTTTGAATCTCTGTTTCTGTGAATCACATATAGATCTGTTGCTAAATTCATTGGGATAGTTTGGGATTTGGGAAGAGATGTGTTCTGTCTTTTGGATTTCTTTTTGGGTGGCAGTCCTATACCAAGATTTTGTATTGTCCAAATTTACAATTTTGAAGCCTTAAGCTTAATTTCTCCACTCTGTTAGCCTTAAAGTGATGCCACTGTAATTGGCCTTATTTTATCCCATTGTTAAGCAACCATACCCATATTGTACAAACTCAGAAAATCTCAATCTCATATTTTTCTTTCGGACCATTTAGGTCACAGTATAGAGTCTGTAGGAAAGTGTTGGTGCACAATTTTTGTGATAGAAAAGATGATTGTAATATATTTGTAGTTGTGTTACAAAGTCATTTTTCTTAAAATAATATATGTTTTCACCAATTCTAGTAAATCAATTTACAAATTTGTTTTCAAAATTCAAAAATTGAATCAGACGTCTGATTGTATAATACACAAACAAAATCAAACCCAAATACTTTCAAAATTATATAGGTCTTTGTTTCTGCCAAGAAGAAAACAAAAATAATAATGAATATAAAGAGTTTAAGTCTTAAGAAAAGAGATATTACAAGAAATTAAAAAATGATGTGAAGTGATAAAATTCTGATCAATTTATAAGTTCTTTGGTGTTTGCATGATCCATTTATTATTCTTATCAATTGATAAATCTTTTTTTTAAGTCTTAGGTCGGAGGATCGAATTCTTCTCGTATCAGTGTGAATGGGAAATTGGAAAAAATGACACACTGGAATATTTAGGAGTACTACTATTACTGTTATCTAGCCAGTCTATTACCAATCTATTCCATTTATCAAATTTATTTATCAATCTATTGCCGTTTTTAACGTATTTACCAAACTATCGCTGTTTTAAAAGCGGATTTGACAAATTCGACTTCATTTGAAAAGCGAATTTGACAAATTCAACTTTATTGGAAAAGCAGATTTGACAAATCTGACTTTATAGGGAAAGTGAACATACCAAATCTGACTTCATTTAGAAAGCAGACATACCAAATCCGTTTTTTAATATTTCATCTAATTTTCTTACTGGGATACCACCCAAAATTCATAACTTTATATATTTTCTCCCTAAAAAATAAATCACTCATTTTTATCATATATTTAATTATTTAATATTTGATTAATTTGTAATTAATATATTTTGAAAAAATTTAATATAGTGGGATCGATTTTTTGGATGCTCGAATTTTATATTTTATTGTGTCTTTAGGTACGAGTTATAACTAATAAATTTAAATAGAATCTATTAGTGGATTTTTAACGACTAATAAAGGTGAATAATTTATTCATAAAGAATATAGAATTAGAGAGACCAAACGTATTCAATAAATAGTCAAATACTCTTTTGGCGATCAACACAATTATACATATAAATGCTTGCACCTTGGTAAGTCTACTTTCTATATAAAGACGAATTTGGTATGTTCGCTTTCCGTCGGATTTATCAAATTCGTTTTTCAATTGAAGTCAGATTTGTCAAATCTGCTTTTTAAATGAAGTTGAATTTGTCAAATCTGTTTTTAAAACAATAATAGTTTCACAAATAAATTAAAAACGACAGTAGATCGATAAATAAGTTTGATAAATAAAGTATATTGGTAATAGATTCCTCATCTAGCCCTCCCTGAAAACAAGTCGCACCTCCTACCCGCCAAAAACAGAATAATGTAACACCACTGACCTATCTAAATTGCAAAACATAATATCAAGTCAAAATCTTTGGGGAATAAAAAAAATAAAAAATAGGAGAATGGTTCATTCTCAATCGTTCAACTCATCCAATTAATTACATCTTATATACCACTTAATTTTTTTTCCCCTTTAATATGGGAAATCAAGGTACAATACTAAGCAAAAACAAGATTACAAACTTCAAAGAAAAGCAACCTAAGATCAATCACATCTGCTACTTACATTGTCATTTTTTATTTTTTTATTTGTGTTGAGGCAACATACCCTTAATGTCTTTATTAGTTTAATCTCTTAAAATTTTTAAAAATATTTCAATAATTGAGTCTAACATATGATAATTGCGAGATCTCATATTTAATATTTTTCATACTCTTTAAACGTCGGTCATTTTAACAGCTAAATCTCAACCCTTTATCGTTACCTCCTCCGTTATGGTTTGTCTGTCTTTCCGAAAGTCGGTGCCATGCGCTGCCACCACCAATTTCTCTCATATAAACCGTTAATCATCTGTCTGTATTATCGCACATCATCACTAAGCTCTGGGTAATCATACCCAAGACTTTCCCCATCCTCTCCTTCGTTTCTCTTGGACATTCACGCACGGTCTTCAAATCCAACACAGACCGACCAGCACTAACATATGCCTGAAACCTACGGTATCCTTCTCAGTTGAGCAGATCGAAAGCCTATTTTTCGAGTTCACGTTCTATTGTTCTCCCTCTCCACCGAATCTGCGTTCAGCTTCTAGGGTTTTCGTTTCGATAACATCAAATATGGGTGAATTGAAGATGGAAGAGTTGTCCCTGCCTACTCTTTTTGAGCAAGCTTGTAAGATTAATATGATGGCCTCCGAATCCAGCATTGATCAGGTATTTTCATCACTCTGTCTTTGTATGTGTGTTTGTGTTGTTTTTCTGCTATTTTGTTCGACTTAATTACATTTTGTGTTCTTTTTATGCGGTCCCAGGATATTGTGAGAAAGGGTTGCGAAGCTCTGAAAAAGTGCGAGGAAATGATAAGTAAATTAGGGTTGTTTTCCGCCAACGAGACCAAAGATGATATTAGCACCACAAATCTCAAGTACATTCTGGTAATTATCTTTTTCCTCTTGATAACCCCTATTTATTACCTTTTAGCGTCTGAGTTCATGATATCTTGACCTACGGACTTTAGCTTTCCTAAAACTTTTATGCACACTTTGGCTCTCCAAGAAAGTTGATAGGAAATTAATTATGTAAACGCTGATTGGATATTGGCATTTCGCTCGTACTATATTGGGAAAAAGGTTTCCAGTTCAGGGTTTCTTGTACTAATGAACTTGCTTTGTTTTTTATTATTGTATTAGGGTGCAATTAGACCCTTTTTGAGTATTTGGAATGGCTTTTCATAACAATTAGACATCAATTGTAATGGGAATTTATCATCTTAAAAGTGGTCATTTGCGAGATGCACCTTCTCACTATGATGGTGAAACATGTAACATTTTTTAGAAAGCATGATAAGTGGTACGTTTTGTTTTTGTTGGGTGGGACCCAATGAATACTGAATTGAAGATTCCATGTTTGAAGTCTTCTTTTCCTTTGTTTGCTCATTCATCAGGAGGAGTCTTTTTCTTTCTGTTGCAAATTAACGTTGTTCTATATGTTTTATATGTGGATGTGTGGCGTCTAAGACATTTTCTTGTAGGGAATATTATACTAATAAATTTTCCAGTAAACAACAAGAAACACATCAATGGCAGAATTGAAGCCAAGAGATCAAGTTTGAGTTTTTATTGTGATAAGAATACTACCAAGGGGAAGTTTGAAAGGATCAGCTCCTAAGGAAATCATGGAATCAATGGGTGTGTGCCTTTTGCAATATTTTCTTATTGAAAATGGGTGGTTAAGACTTAATTATATATACAATTGGAAGCGAATTTATTAGCAGTAAGGCTGGGTTTTCCTGGAAAATATATGCATCGCTCCATTGTACTACTAAGTAGTATCATGGTCACTGGATGCGATCTACTGACGTAGAACAAATAACTTGTTATGAAACATGTCATCTGATAGTGATAATTCAAGTTGGATATTAACTGGAATCTGTTGTGTTACAGAATAATTTCTGGGTGGTGTGGACTGTAGGATGTGGCTTATATAGGGATTCTTGTAGAATGATGGTTTGTGCAACTATTGCATGCACTTGGCATGAGGATTATTTGGTTAATATAAGAGGGAAACCAATTTGGAAGACAACACCATAGCTTTTTTCTGGGAATCCATAAATAGCCATTAATCTCACTTTCTATTCAGGATTGGAGAAAAAGGGAATTGTGAGCAATCACTGGGCAGGAGCGGAGCCATACAGCCAGTTGCCCCCACTCAATTTTATTTTATTTCTTGGCAAATTTTTTGTTGCCCCACAAAAAAATCTCACTTTAATCTACTTAGTCATTTCTTACATTTGAATGAAAATTCCTTAATGCTTAATTAGGTGAACTTAAATAATGTTTAGTTAGATGAATCTCTCCATAGGTGTTCAAGAAATCATTCTGAAGTCTTTTGTTATCTCTTCCAATATCTTTCTCCCCTCTCTTGCCGTTGTTAGGTCCAAATAACATTTTCCAATATATTACCATCATTGAATTTTCAGTGGGTCTCAGCATTGAATGCAGTCTATTAGCTAATCTGACGGCGGCAATGTATTAGATCTCTAAATTAGATATTTGTAGTATTATTGCTGTTAGAATTTGCCCCAATATAGTAAATTTCTCTTGCTCCGCCATGCCTACAGCTAATGTGTCTATGAGAATAGTGTGGACAACATGGGAGACTCAATTGATGCGCAGAGTATAGATGATCCTGACTAAAAAATATGTGGGGCACTTAATCTTGACCATCAAATGTGTCATCAAAAGACAACAGGGCTTTCTGATACTTGTTAGTTTTCTGAAGTGCAGCACAGGAGAAATCAAAAAATCTGATTGTTGAATTTTGGATTTGTCCACATGCATTGAAAGCTAGGTTTTTGCTCTCTAGAAGCATATTAGATAAGTGAAAGAAGCATGATATCAACTAGATTATTCTGTCATGCTTCACTTTGCAGTATGGATTGTGCTGTATTGTGTTTAATTGACAGCCAATTATAAGCTAATATTGTATTTAGCTTTATAGAGTTTGATGTATATGATTTATCTGCTTTGCCTACTTTTCCTTTCTATTTTATTCTTAAATAGGGTGATAAAATGTTTATAAATGGATCTGAGTTTGAATTTCCACAATTTTTCGACCTTATAATGGAGTTGGTCCCCAACTGGGTGTACCTTTTGCGGAGATGGTGATCTGAATAGGCAGATACTCATGATTTTTTGGTACAGGTGCCATTTTATCTTGCTGAATTGAGAGAAAAAACTGCCCAAGATGATAGGATACAAATTCTTAAGGCTTCACAAGAAGAGTTGAAGGTAAATGTTGTTCTGTGCCAGCAAAATGTTTGAAAATTGGAGCCTTTGGGCATCTGTAGTTCAATTTTTTCTTGTCCGCAAACATGTGTCTAGCAGTTTCTGTTAGGTGTTTGTTATGTCTTGTGTTAGCATTCAATTTAGTCAATGAGGCCATATTGCTCTCTAGCGCAAAATTTTTCATAATTGGAGCCCTCTTGGACTTTTGTTGTTTCTATTTTTATTGTCAGCAAACATTTGTTTAACTTCTGCTGGAAGTTTATGGCTGGGCTTAATATTCAACTTTGTTAACATGGCTATACTTCTAGGAATTCATTTCATTTTGTGAAGCCATGGAGCTTGTACCTGAGGAGGAGTTAGAAATATCTGCTCAAGGGTGTCCTATTTCTTTTGCAGATCGAAGGGCTAAGAAGGTAGTTTTGGGTTATGTGGTGTGCTGGAATAATGCTAGTGTTCGAATGTATTCCCCATATGTCTCTTTGCTTTGCAGTTTTCTAGTGATTCTATTCCTGCACTTCAGTAATTTTGGAAGCTATTATTTACATCTCACTGCTCATTCTGATCATGCCCTTCAGATTGCTCGGTTCAAACGCCAAAAAGCCGCAGAGTCAAAGCTGCTGGAAATAAAGGAGCGAAAGGAGCGTCGTGGACGTTCAACTAAAGCATCTGCTTTGTCTACTCCTATTGAGGCAGGGGAGGAGGATATGTTGGATGATGATGGAGAAGAAGAAAGGGAGGTTAGCTACAATTTTCATAACTTATGTAATGACCTTTATATTAGGCATAACTTAAATTCTCAAAGGTATTAGAATAAAATTAGATATAGTCTTTAGTTTATAACTTGCATCATCATGGTCCCCTATTTAATTTCGCCATTAATGCCCAACACCATCATCACATTCCATACGGTTGCAACCTTAGTTTCTCTAAACTACAGGGTGGTTATTGTGCAGGCATGGCTTACTACCATCTCTTTGGATCTTTGTAAGGTTGGTTTTGTATATTCGACATATTCTGCCTCCCCTTATTTTTGCAATAAAATTGATTTCATATTTTCAGAATACTCTGTCTGCTATTAACCCTGTTGCAGGCTTTTGATCTGCTGGAAATGCTAAAGATGGAGGAAGGAATGCTTTCTGCTATAAAGGAAAAGCAATTGCAGGTATTGACATGCTTTGTAAAGTAGCTGGAACTTTTAGTTTTCAAGTGGTTGTAAAATCACCGTAGTAAGTAATGCTTTATGCTGAAAATAGAAGAAGAATGTCCTTATTGTTAATGTTTCTTGAAACTTTTTGATGTCTCTGTCCAATGGAATTTACCTATTCCTGAAGCATTCTTCTTTCTTAAATAAATATGTCCGTACAAGAAAACATGGATTATCCTTAAGTTGAAACTCTATATACAGAACAGAAAAAGGTATCTCTCTCTCTCTCTATCTCTCCCCTCCCTCTGTGGTGCTTTTATTTGGTTCTCTTTTTTCTTTTTCGAGTGGGGGAGGGGGAGAGATACATTGAAGGGTATTTTTTGGCTTGGGAGATTTGATCCCCCAACAGGGAGGGAAGAGTGAGCCTCTTGGAGGCCGCCCAGGCTAGGTTACTTCATATCAAAGTTCCGCAGTTTCTTATGTTCCCTCACTTGTAATTCTTTTCCTATTAGTGAGCGATCACTCAACCTTTTACCTGTTTGATGTGTGAATAGCACTTAGTTCAGTGATAAGTCAACCTTTTGCCTGTTTGATGTTTCTTTGTGAATAATGGTCCTGAATTCCCTAGATTTACGAAGAAGCATACCAGTAGGTCAGTTAGACGAATATAGCTTAGTGTATTTTATCTTTACCGTTTGCAGAAACTGTTAGATATTAGAAGTTGTTTCTAGTGGAATTCATTCTACTCCTTTATTACTTTCCTTTACGACATGGGTGTCCCTTGTCGTATTTGTCTCATGAATACAATCTAGGTGTACTTAGAGATTCCTTATTCACAGGAAGGGGCCACGGAAATTTCAGAGGCTATTCTTGATGAGCGTACCATGAAAGCAGAAGCTTGGCATCGTGATGCTGCAGCTCGAGCTCGATACACGAAGCCAACACCACCTATTACATGTGCTACTTTTGCTCAAGATGTCTTAGAAGGAAGAGCTACGGTTTCAGAAGCACATGAGCACAAACACCAGCCAATGATATTTGGACCAGCAAGTCTCGTGGGTGGAAATCCAACAAGTGAAAGGGAAAGGATGGCTGCACAGGTGTTTCAACCTCATTACAGGTATATATATTTGTGTCTGGTAAACTGAAATTACTGCTCCTAGAATGTGAAATCAATCTTGAAGTCGTTGATTAAAACTGTGGGATTGTTAGATTGCCAACCATGAGCATTGAGGAAGCTGGATTAAGAGAAATGGGGATGATGAATAAATGGCAAGAGAGAAATGCTAAGCTCATGGAAGAAGCCAATTCGTCGTGGTACAAGGACAGGCAGAAGTTGAGGCCTGGTGAGGAGGAAGATGAGGACGATGATGCTGCCGTAGAGAAGGCAAGGGCATGGGATGACTGGAAAGATGATAACCCTCGTGGAGCAGGCAATAAGAAGCTCACCCCCTGTGGCTAAGAGCATCTGGTGGTTACATTTTGCGTGAAGCATAAAGTTCTCTGAAATCTACTAAACATCTCAGTACAGTCATCTCCTCTGAATATTTGGTTGACTGATATTTGTAATACCAGTTTTGTTTACCCGCTTAACTGATTTGCGTGTATATTAGTTGCATATGTAGTATTAAAATTGGTATCTATCTCTCTGTGCCTTCCAAGCAGTATATATGCTTTTTTTAAGTATCTTTTATGCCAGCCGAGTTGGAGATATTCTCAAATCTGCAAAAAAGTCTTTTATTATGGTGTCGAATCCTTAGTTTTTATGAATTTCTTCTTTGTTACCGGGTCGACCCCAAAGTGGAATCCTTAGTTTTTATGAATTTATTCTTTGTTACCGGGGTCGACCCCAAAGTCTTAATGTCTCGAAACGAGGGGGTTATAGAGAAACTCTTTTCTATTTTTTTGTCTCAAACTTCGTGAAGAATTCCATTTTATCTCTCCCTCGTTACGAACAAAAAAGTGGGGCTGCACCCGAGGTGTATACTCCCTTCGTTCTACAAATTCTTGTTGATTCTGAACTTCATTCGCAAAGGAACTGGACTTTTAACTGGCCTACCTTATTTTATGCGCTGTTTTACCTTGAAAGGAAAATGAACTATGCTCCTCTCGGCGCTAGGCACTCCTGTGGTTTGCGAGAAGAAAAAAGGACTTATCTTTTATTGCATCTGGTACGAGATAATAAAGAGAGAATTTCATCTATCGATGAACATCGAATTGACGGAACTCTTGGCATTACTTTATTGTTCTCCCTTTTACTATTAGTGAGTTTTGACCTTTTTGTTCAAAATTTCTTCGTTCGTATAGAACCACTTGCAAAATCAAATCTTGTTCCACAAAATCCTATATCAACTATATATCTTTTTTGCATTTATGTCAGAGATGTCACCAGTGCTATAGGCATTGGTTTATGTAGATCAAAATTGATGAATGGGATTGTGGCACTCCACTCACCGTCAATGCGGAAGGATGCCGCCGAAAAGAATGGAAAGTTGTTTCACTATAGTGGATGCTCGGATCCCGTACAACAAGGGAGCTCTTTATCCTCAAATTCAAACACGTGGGTGCAAAATGCTATCTTGTTCTATTGTTACGTAACAATAGAAGTCTGCTTATGTAGTTTCAGCAGCGCTTTTTTGCCTTCTTTTCACTCTAGACTGGGGCGCTAGTGGACACGAGTAGGGAGCAGGCGAAGCACGTTGTTAGAGCTAAATATTGAAAGCCTAAAGTAGGAACTCACACCCTTAGTCAAGCGAGATGCTTAGGTTCAATCACTTTCACCAGTACTTGAGCCAGCATCTGAATCGAGACCTAAAGCTGAACTGTTGAAAGAACCTCTTTCCATTGTTAAAGCAAGTACATTTTTCAGGCTTTTTCCTTTCTAAAGCAGGCACACGCTCCCCTTGGAGAGCTAAATCGGGCTGTGCTACAATGAACTAAATGGCACCATTATCTGTCCAACTAGGAGAAAACCGTTACAAAAATCTGCACTCCTTTGATCAACCACATCAGGTATTGAACAGCTACCATGTTATCCCTGTGAAGAAACTAAAGACCCAACCTCAGCGAATAATGCGTAATCGTATGTATTGAAGTCAAATACCACATTGCGGACTCTCTTCACTTTCGAAAACTTAGAATACTTGTGTCGTAGCCCCTTTGTTTCCCTCTCCTCATTATCTTCCGTAACAAAAAAGCATTTTTGTTGTGCACTCTATCATGTAGTGCCCCATTGGCCCACACCTCAGGCACGCACCCTAGCTTACGCATATTGTTCTTGAAAGAGCTCTCTGATTCTGCTTTTGTCTTCCCTTTAAATGAAATTTGGATGTAGAGGTGAACAAAAGTATATCCCTNTATTGTTCTTGAAAGAGCTCTCTGATTCTGCTTTTGTCTTCCCTTTAAATGAAATTTGGATGTAGAGGTGAACAAAAGTATATCCCTAGGATTAGGATCTACATTTTGTCCAGACATGTTCAGCTTATTCATCCTCTATACGTAAACGTCTTATCATGCACCTTTGTATTAAGAAAATAAGGAAGGGTTATGCTAATGCAGTAGCAAAGACTGTCTTATCCCATCATCTTTTGAAATTGATACCATTTATGATCTGATTAAGATTATCGGCATCATAGTTTTTCATACCAAAAACCCCTGGCCGATCACAAAGGTGCTTCACCTTAATACAGTAACAAGAAAGAGCCCCAACTAGCCCGCTTCAGGCCATGTTGTTCAGTCTCCCAGCACTGACGCTTACTTGCGGTCGCATGTTCATTAACTTCCCTCAAAGTAAGTCATACCTTTCTTGGATTTGTAATGCCCCCATATATGGAGGCACATCTCATCAGGTACAGACACAATGATCACATGCATAGCCCCCTAAGACCAGAACAACATGAAAATAGCTTCTTATTTGCCACATCCTCTGGTTCACCTTCTGCACCATTCCAAATTATCCAACATTCCTGGCTCATCAAGAAACACTTTACCTCTTCACTCCAATTTATATCATTTTCGCCACGTTGGAGTGAACGACACACAATCGCCAAGCCAGATATTATTTCCAATGCCAAAAAAAAAAAAAGAATTTGACGATTTGATTCTAGAGGAGACTACATGCCCTCGGAATTTTCTCAATATTTTATTTTCAGAGGCACTGTTCATGTTGTGCGTATACTCCTGGAATAACTGAGAGGAAAAAAAGAGACTCTTATTGTAGAGGATGGTTGATAGTTGGTACCCATAATGAACTCATTCTCCATCAAAACCCTTTTGCTGCAAATACAACACAGAATACCTTGAATTCTATATATAATTCAAGTGTCTGACAGTGTACAAATTATGCAACTTTTATGGATTTGTCCATCATCGTTTTTCCAATAAAACATGAAGTGTGGTGAAATAATTATATGTTGGCCAAAGCTTTGATAAGCAATATTGTCTTCAAGTAGTCTGTCAGCGCATTCATGGTGGCATAATAAAGATATTCTGACCAAAAACTCCATTGTTTATTTATCTGTACT
Organism: Ilex paraguariensis; assembly: GCA_963454935.2. Lineage (NCBI taxonomy): Eukaryota > Viridiplantae > Streptophyta > Magnoliopsida > Aquifoliales > Aquifoliaceae > Ilex > Ilex paraguariensis. Next base: position 474,482 of record CAUOFW020001591.1, read on the forward strand.
GTACAAGTCCAACCACTGTTTGATTTTGAGGTTTCAGAGAGCAGTTAGATATAAACCATGAACGCAGAATCTTCAAACCAGTTACTTCATAGCAAACCGGGAAGTGTTGATGGATGGAATGGCCGTGAAATTATCATTTAGAGGCCAATTATCATTTTTGTCCTAATAAAAATATTCAATAGCCGTGATAAATTTCACAATACTTGAGGCTAATAATAGCGAAGCTCAACAAGCTCTAAAATAAAAGTCCCTTCCTTGTACACATAGGGCTCGTTTGGTAGACGTATTACAAGGGGATTAATTAGTAGATTGCACTATTTTTTATTTAATCGGGCATAATACTTTGTTTGGTAAACAAATTTGATACCGTATTAATTTCAAAAACATATATTGATCGTATACTTATCGTATATTTTTTATACGATAACTCTGTATTATAGAGATTTTTTAACACCATCAAGAGAGGTGGTATTATAATCCAACTCAAACGTATTATTTTACACATTTACTATTATAACCCCTTAACTGATAAAATCAAATTGTCATCAATATAACAAACACTAATTGGAGATATTTTTGTTAATTCAATGTTAATACGATAAAATAATTTTCTAACCAAAAAATCGCTTGAATTAAATAACTACTATCCAACACTTATATTGTGTATTACCCCTATTGCCATTATCACTTGAAATTTTGACTCTTCTATAAAACAGTTATCATCAAAGAAAATCCAAGTGAATAATATTTTTCCATATAGTCTCCTCCATTGTTGCAAACAAATTTAGTCCACGATTGCATCCCCTTCTTGACCGTATAGGGTTGCTGTTCAAAAGTTCTGTATTTGTATTTGCCAAAGACAGCTCAATAGTACAAAAACTATGCACAAAAAAAGGTATCATGTACTCTGGCCTCATGAGAATGAGACATTCAAGGGGTTTCATGTCCTCTCCTATACTCTCCAGAAGGAGAGCTATTGGAGTTATAAGAGATTTGTATACCCACAAGGCCAAAATGTAACTAAGTCAATAAGATATGGTGGCAGGCAGAGTAAGTTATGCCCGGTTAAAAAGAATATCCAAAAGTAACTCGTAGTGTGCCTGTTGAACCAACCTTCTTCCTCTTCTTCTCAATTATTCAGCTGACATAAGGCGGATCAATGAAGGCCCATTTGAAGACTTGTTCATACTGAACTGCTGCATTATCCCATGAGCTCTCCCTCTCCATTCCTCTCTTCATCAACTCCTCCCATGAAGACTTATGCTCCATGTATGTTCCAATAGCAACTCTTAGTGCCTGCAAAGGATATCACCAATTGAGGGATGCCATGAAACTAGGTAAGATATGAGCAGTATACACTCAAGCGACATCAATATGTGGCCATAGTTCTGTTTACATATCATAAGCCATTATGATATATGACTTTGAATTGTTATATCGAAGCTATTTGTCTCCTCCACTTTAGAAAGGAATCAAAAATGAAAGCAGCCTAAGTTGAAAGGTCTCTTAATTTAACAAGTTTTTCAAGAGAGTATATGATGAAACGAGTATAGAAAATTGTGTGTTGACTCGTCAGATCACTGGTAGGTGGCAGTTCAAAGTCAGCCATCAAAAAGGGGACTTCTTCATCAGCCATATTATGAAGTGTAAACTCCTTGATGCCATAATAAATCNTGGTAGGTGGCAGTTCAAAGTCAGCCATCAAAAAGGGGACTTCTTCATCAGCCATATTATGAAGTGTAAACTCCTTGATGCCATAATAAATCCAGTCAACATAGTGTTCTTTGTCGCTTGGGGAGAGAGAGAGAGAGAGAGAGAGAGATCACGTCAATGAAATAATATTACAAATAGCCACGAACCACAACATAACACAATGATCAGTTTCAGAGTCGCGTTGCATCCAAGAGGAAAAAAAAAAGCAAGTTCACTTAGACTTGAGAAGTACTAAACAAAGAAAATGAGTATGCAGCAAATTGGGGTTAAAGTAGTCTGAAAATTACTGGACAAAGAAACTTCATGATTATGCAGCAAATTGGGGTTAACGTTGTTGGAGGAAAACCAGGAATTTAACAGTGCAAAAGAGCTTACCGCCAGCATATTTTCTCTCGTTAGAGGAGAAAAAGTCCACCTGTCAGAACATTCCAGAACAAAGTTACAACTACAGCAAAGGAGGCATTATAGACCAATTACATGTCTATGAACAAAAGAGAGAAGGAAAAAAGACATTAGCATGCTGAAGGTGCAAAATAACTACTTCTCTTAGAAATTTGATGTTTCCAACAACCGAATCTTCATTACAGAGGGCAGCACTTCATCCTCCGACCCTTCGTTCAGCCAGGGGAAAAACGGTCTTACATATTGCATTTCCTACACTATCTAAACCTTAAACAGTTCTGTAGTCATGAAGTTACTGAATGTCCCTCCATTTGTTTTGTAACATTTTCTCATTAATATATAGCCTCAAGGAAAAACTTGGTGGAATTGAACCGATAAGAGAAAAGGGAAAAAAACAAACAACAAAACACCCTTCATATTTCTAAATAGGAGAAGTTGGCATCCAAGTGTCATGATTCAATAATGCTTAAAGCTGAGTCGCAATAGTAATGTCCCAGTACATGAAGAACCTCAATTAAACACATGGTCCATTTTTGTGGTAATGACCCTAACACAAATTGGTGCCGCNTCAATAATGCTTAAAGCTGAGTCGCAATAGTAATGTCCCAGTACATGAAGAACCTCAATTGAACACATGGTCCATTTTTGTGGTAATGACCCTAACACAAATTGGTGCCACTGCCAGAGAATTGGAACATATAAACCGTCACTTTGAGGATATCTTCATAACTTAACAAGTACTAAGTATTGAGATTTCCATTTGACAAGAGACCAATATAAAAAATTATTAAAATCTAGTGCTCATGGACTGTTTGACTCAAAAGCATCCATAAAAAAATATTAACACCTCATGCTCATGGTCAAAAACTTACCCAGTACCTTCTCCCCTGCCTTCTCTAGCATATGGATTGAAATTCACCACTGTGTCCNCTTTGAGGATATCTTCATAACTTAACAAGTACTAAGTATTGAGATTTCCATTTGACGAGACCAATATAAAAAATTATTAAAATCTAGTGCTCATGGACTGTTTGACTCAAAAGCATCCATAAAAACTTACCCAGTACCTTCTCCCCTGCCTTCTCTAGCATATGGATTGAAATTCACCACTGTGTTCTACAAGGTAGAGAAAAAGTGTTGCTTAAGACGAGCCAATGAATACAAGAATTGCTCCAACGATCTAAGAAGTTAACTCACTTTAAGACCCCCAGTGCCATGAACAACTGGTATAGTGCCATATCTCATTGCATATAACTGGTTTAGACCACATGGTTCAAATCTTGAGGGCATTAATAGTATGTCACAGCTGCACAATGTGGAGTTCAAATAAGTCAGATTTATAAGCATTTATTGGGAGATTTAAACCTCAATAACAAAATTTTTGAGTTACCCTGCTGTTATCCTGTGAGAAATAGGAACATTGAATCCAACCCAACCGCGAAACTTGTCTTTATAAAGGGATTCTGTTACTCTCATCCAGTCTTCATATTGTTTCTCCCCAGATCCAAGCATTACCTGGAACATAGTAGATCGATTCATTTTTTCCAGAGAAAATGCTAGAATCCCTGCCTGACAAAGGGATTCACCATAACGAGACCAGCTAGTCTGTTTATCTCATGCTACCGACTGAGGTTTTAGCTTTTCAAGAGGTATATAATCACTCTAATCAAAGCATATACTAAAGAAATAATAACACTAAAACTCTAGTTTTGAAAATGTTCACCAAAAAAAATTAATAGCATCAAAATCTTTTAATTTGGAAGCATGTCTCTGAAATATGATAAGAAGTTTTGACAAGATTTACCAATAATTACCAATTAGAAATTTGTTCAAAAAAAACCTACCAATTAAAGATGCCCTCACAGAAGGGAAAAGGCAAAGGTGAAAGTCTCCCAAAATTTGTAAAGAGAGAAAATTTTGACTTGTTGAACTGATGTTAGCCCATCAATTCGTGCAGGGATGTCTGATCATCTTACCTGAAATTGCTTTTCACATGCCTCAAACATATAAAACAGCCATGTCAAGAAAACAAGAAGATCACTTACAAATTGGACATCATCTTGCAAAAGCTCTGGCAATGCCGCTAGGATCAGATCAACACCTTTCTGGAAGTCCAGTCTTCCAATGAATCCAATCTATATGAAATCAAACTCTGAGTCAATCATTAGAGGGGATTATCTCTATGGGGGATTATTTAGCCATTCCATGACTATAAATTTATCCTCACCAATGGGCAATCAGGCCTACTCGGAAGGCCTAATTCCTTTTGCAAACCAATCTTGCATTGAACCTACAACAATGAGCGACTGGGTAAGAAAACATCAAGAAAAACAAATTTGGAAAACCTACAGTGACCTTGTTCATATTAAAAAAACATCATATTCCAAATAACAAATAAAGAACCTATTATTAGCACACATATTATTAGACAACCCCAAATAGCTGGGATAAGGCTTTGTTGAGTNTGACCTTGTTCATATTAAAAAAACATCATATTCCAAATAACAAATAAAGAACCTATGATTAGCACACATATTATTAGACAACCCCAAATAGCTGGGATAAGGCTTTGTTGATTTGAATTTTGTCACAAACAGGCATGTTCTAGATATCTATCTTGCAGTCCTTTTACCATTACTGAAATATGACAATAACATACTTTCAGTTGTTAAGATGCCTTATTAATGAGATACACTGTCAGTGAAACAAAGCCTTCCCTCAGCACATAAATATACAATCTTCAGCCAGTAATTCTTTTCTTTATAGCAATCTCACAACTATACATGAAAAAAACTTCCCAAAAACATGAGGTTTACCCACCTTTCCAGAGAGGTCATCGATGGAGTAATGGGAAGAAATATGCTTATCCGAAGATGGGTCCCATTCCTTGACATCAATGCCATTTATGATCCCTGCATAGCACAGACTCAGAATCAAGATATGTATGTGGGTGTGTCCACCATAACATGCCAAACAGTGAGATGAACTAATGAAGATCTGTTCTAACGGCCCTGAAAACCCTACCAATAACCAGATGAAACGTATGAACAAGTAACTGTGTGACAGGTAAACTGCTATTTGTGTGTGTGTGTGTGTGTGTGAGAGAGAGAGAGAGAGAGAGAGAACGAAACTGAATACACTGTCGAAAGGGGCCAACTGAGGCCTCAATAGATAACATGATTTAAAAACTAAGAGTTAGTGTAGTTTCAGAAGCTACTTTACAGTTTCACATCCAAATAAATATAACACCAAATATATCAGGAACCAGCTAGTGCTTGCAGATTTGCTCAAACAAAAGCAGTGTTTTTACTATTGCAAAATTCGACGGGCATGGAACGTAAAACCGCTCATCTGCATCAGGAATGTGAAGATTTATGCTACAAAACAAATGTCCATCACAAACTGCTAAAGGTGGAGGGTTGCACAGGTGGGTACCCAGCATAAAACCTTGAACAGATCTCCTTTTATCCCTAATGTATCAAAATGAATTAGCTAGATACGTTCCGGATGAGGTTCTCTGGTATATATTATTTGTCAATGAAACCGTTACAAAGTGTAGGGACTAATGCTGAATAAGAAAATTGGAGAAAAGCTCTAGAGTCAAAAGATTTTCTAAACTCCATATACGAAATACAACTATAAACAAACATAGAAACCCAATGGGAATGTAGTAAGATCAAGAATCATATCAAAGAGTGGCTTTGATTTTTGGGAGTTACAGAGGTTGAGATTGGAGATGTTACAAATTTTACCATTAAAACATGATAAATAGGAGTGCATAATNGAGGTTGAGATTGGAGATGTTACAAATTTTACCATTAAAACATGATAAATAGGAGTGCATAATTGTGCATGCATATGATTAACTTATACCATTTTAGCTGAGAGAGAAGCCCAACCATATTTTATAATACAAGGCAACTAAGAAACATGTTCAAAAACAAAGTGTGATTACAATGCAAATGTTAAGGAAAATGTGCAAATACAATAAAGATAAAATTAGGAATAGATAAATTCGTATAATGGTAAAAGTTAGGGATAAATTCAACTATGATGGTTTGGACATGTTCCAAGATATCCAAATAGAAAGTATGATGTAATACCTATGGATGGCAATGCCAAGGGGGTAGATGTAGAGCAAATTTGACATTAACATGAAAGACATGATAGCTTGTGCTTTAACAAAATAACAAGATTAGACTTAGCACAATGGCAGAACAGGATTTATGTAGCTAACACCAAATAGCTTGGATAAAACTTTGTTGAATTGAGTTGAGCCGCTAACATAGTACTTCCAATTAAAGCCACTATGAGTCCACTGCTTTAGTTCATTGTCAGCATGGAGTCAGAGTTAAGGAAAGAGAATAACTATTCCGGGTTAAAATAAGGATAATACATGATTTTCATGTTCAACTATGAAAAGCTATAGAAATACTCAAACATAGCAGCTGCAAGACAAATTATGTTTGATAATACGATTTTATTAACATAAAATGAGGAGAGATATTAAGATGTATTATATGGAACATGATGGGGATCGTGTAAGAATTCAAGAGATATTTTAGATTAATCATGAGAGTAATTTAGATACTTTTAATATTTATCTTTTAAGTAATTTATTTTAACTTTTAAGGGTTTGTTTGTCATTACTTATTTGTTTTAGGGTTTTAGTTTCCCAATATAAAGGGATGCATGTAAGGATTTTATTTAGATTAGACTTTGATTATTATTGATTGCTATTGAATACTGATATTGTTTCCTTTTCAAATTCTTTCTCTTTTCTCATCTCTTTCTTCTTCTCTTCTCATCTCTAATTCTTTCCTTCCTAGTCTACATCAATTTGGTATCCGACCTAATTCGATTTGTATCAATTTGGTATCAGAGCCCAACTTTAATTCGTACAAATCACCAAAAAAATATATATATATATTGTTCATCGTGCGCATTATTTCATCACGACTGGTTTTGCACTGTTCTTGCTCTTGTTCCAACAGAACTGGCCANTTTAATTCGTACAAATCACCAAAAAAATATATATATATATTGTTCATCGTGCGCATTATTTCATCACGACTGGTTTTGCACTGTTCTTGCTCTTGTTCCAACAGAACTGGCCAAAAAAAAAAGAAATTGCCCCTATAGTCTTAAAAATTGCAGCAACATCCCAACAATTCCAAAAATAGTAGAATCACCCCATAAGTTTCAGTAATTACAGACGCATCCCAGAAGTTTCAAAAATTGCAGAAATATCCTCCAAAAATTGTAGAAATATCACCCAAGAAGTTTCAAAAACTACAGACACATCCCAAAAGGTTTTCAAAAATTCCAGAACTACCTAAGAAGTTTCAAAAATTACAGAACCATCTCCCAAAAGTTTCAAAAATTACAAAATCATCTCCAAAAAATTTCAGAATTTCCTTTTGACTATGATATGCATACCCCCAAAGAATTTGAGACTAATATTTTTATTCATTGAGAAATTATAGAATTTGAAAAGGATCCAAAACACATTTTCTTCTATTTAAACTTTCTCACTTCTTGAAATTGTCAATTGCATTATTGAACTTGTTTGTATACCATTCTCATCTTTCAAGAGTCACTCATGAGTTCCTCTAATGCACATGTTTCAAGAGTCTCTCGTCAAGGTCATCATCATAGGAAGTTTAGGGATGTTTAGATGGAGTCAACCCATATGACCAAACTAGTCAAATAACCTTCTATATTTAGTGGCACTTTAGATCCTTTTGAATTCTTGGATTGGTTTGCTAATTTAGAAGAATATTTTGATTGGCATGGCATGTCAGATTCTCATTGCGTCTGTTTTGCTAAATTGATATTGGAGGATTCGGATCACCTATCACTTGGATTAAAATAAGATATAAATTAAAAAAGAAGTATTTACCTATGTCCTACATGAATAAATTTTATGACCAATAGCTCAATCTTAGACAACATTCTTCTAGTGTCTCTAATTACTTTACTCAGTTCGATTATCTCATGTACTTGTGTGACATTGTTGATGAACTTTAGACAATTGATCAATTTATTCTTGAGTTAAGACCAAAAATTAGTAGGGAGGTCAAGCTAAACACTTTTAATACGTTAGTTGCAGTCTATCAATATGCTATAAAGGTTGAGAGATTTCATAAAAAATCCAATTATAACTTGATAGGTTCTCAATCATAGTCTGCTAAACAGTGTGATAGGATACCTTCCAATTTTAATTCCACCAGATATGAGTATCATAATTACTTGAACGATGTCCATGTTGTTTCTGCATGCTTTTCTAATCCGAATGTTGCAAAAGATTTAAATATACTAATATCGGATAAAGAGAAAAATGTTACTCATATTGAATTTCAACTCTCTCATTCAGTTTCATCAGATTAGAGTTTTCCTCCTTTGCACCTACAAGAGTTCATATCGAAAGAAAGTGTGTGTGAGTCTTTACTTGTGTCAATTCTTGAACCATCATTGGTCTTAGAAATTGTAAAAAAAGTCTGTTGAGTCTACACCTATGCAAGATATTAAGCCAATCTAGTTATTTATTGCAGAATCGACTAATGACTATTCTATGTTTACTTGTCCAAGTCATCATGACTTTGTTACTGATTCTTCCCAATTTAAGATTGTTAACTTTGTTCCTCTACCTACTGCCAAGTGTTCACTTGAGTTTGTACTTAATTATTTTCAGCACCAACGCGTTATTATTCCTCCTTTATCATTGAAGTCTTGTCCCGCTAACTACTTGTTGTTTAAGTCTGATCAGAATTGTTTTCCTATTCTTGAGTTTGAATCTAATACTTATTTGATTAATTTTTCATTGAATGTTAGTATTAGTCTACATTTTTATTTGGAGGACATGTTACTTAATCGAGGTACTCCAAAGCAACCTATTTTGATAGTCGGTGTTTCTACAGATGAAGATTCTTGCATTTATCTTAACAAATGGAAAGATGTTAATGGTTCTTTCATTCTAGATGAGGCATNACTGCTTGTTGTTTAAGTCTGATCAGAATTGTTTTCCTATTCTTGAGTTTGAATCTAAAACTTATTTGATTAATTTTTCATTGAATGTTAGTATTAGTCTACATTTTTATCATCTTCATACTGCTCTCTTATGGTACTTTTGCTTTGAATGTTCTTCAGATGAGAGTTTTTCTCAATCGGGGGAGAATGATGGAGATCGTGTAAGAATTGGATAGATATTTTAGATTAATCATAAGAGTAATTTAGATACTTTTAATATTTATCTTTTAAGTAATTTTTTTTAACTTTTAAGGGTCTATTTGTCATTACTGATTTATTTTAGGGTTTTAGTTTCCCTATATAAAGGGATGCATGTAAAGGTTTTATTTAGATTAGACTTTGATTATTATTGATTGTTATTGAATATTGATATTGATTCTTTCTCAAATTTTTTCTCTTTTTTTCTCTTTTTTTATCCCTTTCTTCCTCTCTTCTCATCCCTAATTCTTCTCTTCCTAGTCTATATCAATTTACTATCAGAACTAATATGATCTGCATCAATTTGGTATCAGAGCTAATACGATCTGCATCAGAACACTTTTATAAAACTCTCACCACAATGAAGTCCAGAAGCTAGGCCACAATTGAGTAACCTTTGTGTTGTGCTAAGGCCCGTGGTAGTAAACGGCCAGACCATTTACATACTTGTCTTAGCTAACTATACTAAATGGCCAAACCATCCCGACAACTCAAAAAGGGAGTGATTAGATTATTGAACATCAAGTGGGGGAGACGGGAGACCGGAGACCGATTCACCGGATCGGCAAGCGCATAATGCTTTAGTGGTATTTTTCACTTTGAAGGTGAAGCATTCATCAGTAATACTCATGGAATTTCAGAACCACTTTACATTTGGCCACAAAAAGGCATTATTGTTCTAAGCAATGGAACAAAACAAATTTCAAATTTTCGGTATTAAAGAGCTTGACCATGTGTGAAAAAAACTCCATACCCAACCATAGCATCACGATGTCTTATCCATGCATCACAAGCCTTATTCAGTAAGGAAAAGTTCACATACTAGATGTAGAGTGCAAACCACAGACCATTCAGAACTATCTTCCGACTGCTCAACAGCTCCTGTAGACCATATCCACCTTCAGCAGTCGTTATTTCCCAAGAATAACCCTGACACCAGAAAAATACAAATTTAACACTGAAAAACTACAAGAAAACGGAAATATAAGGTACTTGTGTGATATTTACAACTTCTATAATGAAATGATGGCAGAATACACAACTCGTATGTATCTTATTGTTTAACTTGGAATGGTTTACTCGACTGTAATCTCTGCATGACTGCTGACTGTTCATTAGGTGATCATCTGTACAGATCACCAGACAATACCCCTATAATCCATCAAAAGAAACACCTTCGAACTGACCTGGCTAACCGTTAGTATCCTGTCTGCAGTCACAATTGCACCTTTCAAAACATTGACAGCTTCACCAGTGTCAAGAGCGTGCGTTCTCGCCCATGTAGGGAATACCCATTCTAGCGCTCCATACCACTCTGGTGGCAATCCCAAATTCTTGTAAGTTACTGCAGGCTCCACCCCCTTCCACAATCCCAAACAAAAGAATAGAACATTATTGTGGCTTTGTGATTCTTAAATAATGAAACGTTTCGAAGGTATTGACTGTTGATGTAAGACAATTTGTCAATTACATTCCAAAACCCATCAAAAAAATCTATGGGAGAGTCATTCCTCATGAATGTGCCGTATGAGTAATATCTTCTCTCACTACCACCACTGTCGATGCTAGAGAACGAATGGGCCACAAGCAGCATAGTTCACTAGATAATCAAAATATTTCCATAGGAAAATCATGGGTCATACATTGAGACATATGACTGTGCTGGTGGACTATGCTCAAAATATTTCATAGGAAAATCAATGGTCTTACTTTTGAGACAAATCCATCCCTGTTCAGAGGTAATAGGCTTGGTTTAAGAGTAAAAAAAACTATCTACATCAAACATGTAGTTGTGGTCCTCAATTTCAGTTTTGCCACTGTGTACATGGTTCAAGGTTCTTGGCTGAATAGAGAGGGAACATTTTGTAATTTATTATGACATTGTTGCTCAGACTTCTGTTATCCCATAAATAGGTAAGGAATTGAAAGGAAGAAATGTGCACACGGCTGTAAAAGATTAGAAAATTAGACAAGGACCTCTGTTATTTGTAATAATTGTTATCAAGATATTTCCAACTTTTCACTTTTGTCATTGTTTTGGACAATTAACATACGGACATTGTATCATCGAGATTCAATTATGAACAAAATAAATACCTGATGTGCAAGGTTATGTATTACAATGATACTCCTAGCATCCTTATAAACTCCATATGGACGATACTTGGCCGCCAAAAGTCTGAATCACAAAACATGAAGCCCAGTATTTAGACTAATCTTACCAGTTTGACAAAAGAATGTTTTCCGAAAATGTTCAACAAAAGCTTCTCCAGATTCTAAAGAATCTCCTCTAGTAAGAAACAGCACGCAATCAGAAAATCACAACCAACTGCACTCAGGAGAGAAGAAAACATGTGAATGTGACCATTAACTGAAAAATAGTCATAGGAAATTACAACTATCTTCCGCGAAGCATGCTGATGTCGTTCGAGGACCAAGAACCAATGACCCGTCAATAAATTCTCATACAAGGCAACAGGGTGCCTGTTTCCTCTAGACCCTCAACGGGAAATAAAAGGGAGGCAAGAAGCAAGATCAATAACTGCATGCACTGAAAATGGATGCAAGGAAAGAGTCTATCTCAATTATCGTCCATTAATAGCAAATGTGGATCCATAATTCAGTATTTGAAATAACAAGTAAAACCTTACATCTTGAGATTTTAAAATGTTGAGAAGCAATTGCCCATCCAACACATTGGTTGGAGGCAGGGGACAGAAGGAAAATGGAATAATACAGGCAAACAATGGAATGATGAGCACTAAATTACATACACTGGAACCAGGCCGGCATGCCAATCATTAGCGAGGAACAAACATTTCTCTCCATAGGTATATCCTCCCAATGGAAGCACTAAGGGAGCTTCACATGCTGCGTGACAAAGTAAAGTGAACCGAAACTGCTTAACCAAAAAGGGGGGAAAACAAAATAAACATTTGTCATTGTCAATGAATAAGATAGCCCCTTGTTTCATCAAGCTCAACCAACCAATAGCAAGAACAATTATAAAACAGACCTGATTATCACCAAAAGCACCAAAAATATCACCATATGGAGTTCCAGGTCGGTGATATGAAGGGTGGTCCACAAATACCTAGCAGTAGAAGAAATAGCTCATCTTCAAAACAATAAAGGCTCCAGTGAAATTACTAAGAGAAGATACTTATTTCTTATATAACCAGCTAAATAGGCACCTTCCTTTATTTATAAGAAATGACATAAGTTTTTTCTCTAAAAAACAAAAAAAAAATGTAACAAGAAATCAAATATTAAAGAGCGAGAAACAAGATGAACAAGAAAAATAACAAAAGTTTCTTACATTGATTAATGAGTGATAGCATACAAAAATTCCTTACCCAATCAACTCCAGCCTTATATTCGTGAAAAAAACCAACCTCCTGCACCCCTCCAAAGCAGTAGACCTTAATTTGGCACTTACTGTCAACTGCACCTGCGAATTTTTCATCCGAAAGACCTCCATCCAAATATCTAGGAGAGACAACCATTACACGATGTCCACGGGCAGCTAATGCTATAGGCAAAGAACCACAGACATCTCCTAAACCTCCTGTCTTTGAATATGGTGCTGCTTCAGCAGTAACGAAAACAATATTGTGAGTTACCAGGGTTGCGGGTTCTTCTCCTCCCTCAATGTCCTCACTCACTTCCTCCCTAACGTTAGCTCCATTACCATGTGAGTCAATGACCTTGCTGTCTCCTGTAGTTAAGTCAATAATTATTTTCTTCCGCTTCGAATGTATTCATAATCACAGAATTGATCACACTTTGGCACAATTTTTGAGATTACTAAAAACAAGAGATGCAAGAGTCAGGAAACAGTATAATGTCGGTTTTAGAAAATTGCTAATCGAAATGGTCCACATACACACAAAAAAAAAAGTAGGAAATTAGGGGGAACACATGTTATTCCAATTATTCGCAAACAATTCGTTTATTATCAAAATTTGTATATATGTGCTGGAAAGAAAAAATTTGCCCCTTAAAAATGGTAGCATTTAGAAACAGGATAATTAACTAAACAACAAAGGGCATAGAATTTGGGAATGTAAAGGAGCAAAATTTAGATGCAGGTTGATCAACCTAAGACATACTGGCTCAAATGCTACGCCGCGCAATCTTGTAATCACAACAAACTATAAAAATGTACGAAGCATAGTCTTCTGAACTGCAGAAGGTACAGATATCTCCTGCGAATTCCTAGAATGTAGCAGCAGTTCACAAGTTACATTTCCAGTGAAATATATATTTAAACATTTACAACCACAGGGTTTAAACATGTGGTACACCATGTACTCTACTCACATGCATGTTGAGCTTGAGACTCCGAGTAGGGCTGGTAATCAAGCCAAGCTTGAACATTGTTTAAAGCTCGTTTATGTGTAAATTCAGCTCGATTTAGGCTCACAAACCGCTCGATTACCAGCCCTAACTCCAAGAGAATAACTACACAAGGACAACCTATAGTTCTTGAAAACCAGATGCTTCAGATGATACAACCACCAGGAATGGTTCATGGCCCCATTACAGGAACAGTCATATCTTAGTAAGTGTCATATATAATAACAGCTTTATTAACACATCAGTACATCACCCTTTTAGGCTTTTAGCATTTTGCTGAAATTCTCTACAAGTCCCATGCGATTAAACACATGCTTCAAAATGAGTTGCTCCACCAGAAAAATTATGATTCAGTAAACAAATCCTTCCCATGAACATTAATAGCCCATTAACACATCAACTTTACCCTTCTAGGGGTTGTGACTAGTACTCAACAGCATGTGATCTCACAATTCAATGCCACAACCAAATATATATATTAAATTAGTGTGATAGAGATGACTAGTACTCAGCATCGTCGGCCAAAAAAAAAAAAAAAAAAAGATGATATTGCGGGATAATGAACGTACCAGATTGAGGAATCAAGTGAAACCCAACAACAGAACCAGAATCATCCCTCTCTGTGCCCAAAAGAAGACCCTCCTCCTTGTCATCTTCAACGATTGAAGACCCATCTTGAGAGCTACTACTGAATCCACCTCCACTGTTATCCGTTAGTGATTTCGTAAGACAGAGAGATTGAATATTGGTCCGTCTTTGATTCCGCAGGTAAGCAAAACCAACTCGCCGAGATACACCCACATTCAGAGGCGTCTCTGTTAATTTCAGAGGTAGTTTACAGGAAAGAATCCCAGATGTTCGCAGAGTTTCCATTGCGAATGAAAAGAGAGAAGCAGAGAGTGCTCCTAATAGACGTAAAGGATCGTAATATTGGAACAAAAAGAGCAAAGAAAATCTGGAAAGAAGAAAAGACCGCAGATATATTTGAGAGAGGGGGGCAGGAATGGGATACCCATGATGAAAGCGCGAAAGCCGAAAAGAGATCCAAACATCATTATTTTCTCGAAATCTCATGGGACTGGCAAGGTGGCACTTATCGCCAAAATAGGCGTCGGACACGTGGCATTGATTTCAAAGTGATAACGGTGAGGTCAGGGGACAGACAGTTAAAGATTGACGGGTACAGTCTTATACGATATCGTATCAGGTTCCAGATTGGGGAACACGACGCCGTCTGACTATCCGAGGAGTAATAGACCATTCAGTCTTTCACCAGAAAGGGTCCAACGAGAGAGAGAAGGTAATAACGGGTTTGTGGTGGTGTCGACCCGATGCTGGATATTTTTTTCGCTTCTTTTTGTGCCACACAAACAAATTTAGAATAATAAAAAATCCAACTTAGTTTTGTCATATTAAAAATAAATTTTTTTAATTAATTTTAAAGAATTTTATATCTAAAATATTTTGATCGATTCAATACTAAAACGAATTAAATGATAATTTAACATAATTATAGACGCATTCATAATTTAAATATCTAAATCTTAATCATTTGTTTATTTTTGTCCCCGGTATGAACTGACCTCGTCCATTCACCCATATTCTTCCCTTACTCACATGAATTAAGATTTTTAAGTCTTCATGATGTGATCATTCCTTTGAAGGATTAAATTCTAAGTTTGTCCTCACTAAACTCCTCAAATTTTTAGAACATGTATACTGCGAGAAAATAAATATGATAATGATAATATTATATCATTAACATCGCAAGATATTATTAACTAATAATAGTGTATCGTGTATATATAATATATTTTATTATTTTAATAACTTCTACCATATTGACTAACTAGTTATTGTTTGTATTTAAAAGTACAGAGTAATAAAAAATGATAAACTAAATATATTTATATTCATATTTAAAATTAAATAACAAACATAAAGAAGAGATAAAAAATTTAAGCATCGGTTTATACTTTGTAGTGGGGGTGAGAAGTGGTGGGCGACAGCGGTGGTAGTAGGAGAAGGTAATGGTTGTGGTGGGTGGCAATGAACGTGTAGCGGTGGCGGCGGCGATGGTGGTGGTGGTGATGGCAGCGGTGGTGGAGGTGACGACGGCGATAATGGTGGTGCTGGCGGTGATGGTAGTGGTGGCGATGGTGGGAGTGATGGTGGTAGAGATAGTAGTAGAGCGGTTTCAAACACTATTTTTTTTTTAAGTATTTATGAGAAATAATTTTTATAAGTACTTTTAAAAAATCACTTCAAACACACCCTTAGAGCCCTATTTTTTCTATTAAATTTAGAGTGTTAATATTAACTGTTAGATTAACTTTAAAATAAAATTTAAAACGATCTCAACTAAAAATAACAAAAATTATTTTGTTTATCTTTTGAGATTTGAATTGTAAACTACTTTATTATATAAAAATTAATAAGTTAGAATAATAGAGTTCACTTATCTTATATTTGATGACGTGCTATCACCATTGTAATGAATATTTGTTCGTTCACCGGAGAATCAACACAGTAGTTGATATTTAGCTGAAAAAATCAGTTCACTAGAGAATTCTCAAAATTCAGTTCAATTTATAAACTAAGTACTTTTGTTGTATATTGATACCATTTTCAAATTATACATTATAACAACCGAAACTTAGGTAACCTATTACCTACGATACCAATATAAGATCTGATTTTTAAATTTTGATACCAACTACGCAGCGCCTCGGATTCCCGAATGTATTATTTATTATTTAATAAATCAATTGACAATTTTTCTACAAAATATTTACAAATGCACATACTAAAGCTCTAATTACTTATAAAAATAAGTAAAAAATCACATGTAATATAATTTCCAAAAAATACAAATGAATTTGCCCAAATTATGTATTACAATATTTACAACAATAGTTATAACTTCTTGATAGTTCATCCTGGCGTTTCCTCCCAGATCTACTTGAAATTTTTATATGAAGTAGGGTAAAATTTTGAATTTTTATTATTTTTTTAGTTATTATTATAATTGTGTTGTAAACATTAGTGTTAATGTAATCTTACAAAATACAAAGGATTTTTCATTACTATTAAAAAAAGTTATAGGGGACGTCAATATAATTTGTTTTTTAATATTTTGTGATCAGATTTCAAAATTGAAATATATTTTATTTTTTTTCAAAATATATTATTTTGTTTTGTTAGCAACGAAAATTTAGTTTTTTTTTTGTTTCATTCCCCTCATATTATTTTATTAGTAATTATCAGTACCTGGAGACAGTACATAACTCGTAAAAACAATTACAAGTAATTGTCTACGCCTCAATATTTTGTATTACACAAACTATTCGATCAAGAAAATTGAGAAAAAATCCAAATCAATATGAGCCTTTTTTTATAAAAAAATGGACAAAATTGCCATTAAAAATATAACCCATAAACAATATCACCATGTGCACATAACTTATATAACCAGACATTTAATTAAAGAAACTCAACTTATATATATTCTAAACTATAAACAAACCTAGACCATGAAAGTGAGATTTGATGTGTGCGTATTCAAATTTGGACTATGAATTGAAGGTTCATATGTATAAACAAATCAATTACATAAATAAATCTACTTTGATTTCAACCCATATATAACATAAATTGCATAGTACCCACAAAGCATTATGTAGAACACAGATAATAAAAATCCAAGAAAGGCAACCAACTTAGAATTTAGCTTAAAAGAAACAACCTAGTTTAATTTAAAGTTCTCTTTTAATAGTTTATAAAAAAATAATTTTCAATTTAAAACTTCTCCAACAGTAGTCAAAAAGTTTCACATGTATAAGTAAATCAATCATATAAAATGAATCTAATTTGCTTTCAACCCATATAACATAAATTGCATAGAAAACACAAGAAAGTCAACAAATTAAAATTTAGCTTAAAAAATACCTTTGGAAAAAAAAATTAGCTTAAAAGAAACAATCTAGTTTTCAAGTTCTCTTTTAGCAGTTCATAAAAAATAATAATTCTCAATTTAAAATTTCTCCAACAGTAATAAAAAAGTTTCACATGTATAAGCAAATCAATAACATAAAATGAATCTAATTTGTTATCAAGTTCAATTTTAACAGTTCATAAAAGCCAAAAAATAAAACCAATTCGGAGAGAGAGAGAGAGGGAGATGAACGTTTTGTATGGGAATTAGCTTCGCATATCTAAAACAAATACACACATATAAAATAATTCACATATTAACACACACAAAGAATGTACAGACACAAAAAACACACACTCATGCATATACACATGCACACACACATTAAGCTTGTATGGGGGTGTCTCATGCATGTCAATAAACACTCATGTGCATGATGGGGTATCTGGTGGTGGCTACTGGTCGTGAAAAGGGAAGAGGGCGAGAGTGGTGGCTGAGTTTTGGTAGTTTGGTTGATGGCTCTGCAGGTGCCTTGGTTGTGGGTTGGGTAGTGGATGGGAACGGTGGGTGATTGATTGAGAGAGAGAGAGAGCGAGACATTCTTGTGAGGAGTAAAGGTGATTAAAAAGAGTAAAGGCGGTGGATGGTTTTCGCCGGGGATTCGCATGGCAATCTACTCCGAAGCCAAGAAACATGTCAAATTTTGTAATGGCCTGATTTGGCACTTATCAAACAAATCACAAACCCAAATCAAACAAATCACAGACAATTGTAAGCAATTTAAACCTAAGAATATGACAAAGAGAGTGATTGTGAATGGTTGTGTTATGTTGTGTATGCGTGTTGGTGTGGGTGAGTTAGTGGCTATGTTGTGTTGTGTGCAATTTGCATGTGTTGTGTTGTGTATGATTTGCGTGTGTTGTGTGTGTTTTTTGCATGTCTCATGTGTAAACTATATGCGTTGTGTACAAACATAGATAATAGGAACTAACTCAGACTTGAAAGATAGAGAGAAGAAGAAAGGAGCGAGAATGGAAGTGAGTGTGAGAGAAGGGGAAGGAGAGGAGAGAGATAGAGGCAGAGAAACCTGGCGTCACTTTCAACAATGGTTGGTGGAGAGAGAAGAGATTGAAATGAGAGCAAAAAGGGGGAAGAGAGAACTGGGAAGGGGAGCCGAATTCAGTGACGATAAAGGAACGAGGAATAGAGATTTGCTAAGAAAATAATTGGCTTTCATAGAAGAGAGAGAGATTTGTGAGAAAATCATGGTTGTTGTGAATTTGAAAGGAGATATAGGGAAAAAAAAATAGAGATATTTGAGTGATACATAGATTAGGCAATTAACCTTGATTAATGGTAAGAAAATGTAATATTTCAGGCGAGAAAATGGGAGATTTGCTAACGTGAATTTGAGAAAAGTTAAAAGCCCTGATAATTAAAAAAAATGTTGTTAGATGGAAAAACAAAATTCAGTACTCACTGTAGACAGTCGAATCAATATTTATGAGATGATCTAAATCGTCTTTTATGTTAGAATTACGTTGTCCGTTAGATGTGTTTATATTTTGCTCAAAATAATTTAGACATTTCTTTGACTCTAAAATTCAAACTCAACTCTATTTTATTATGTAAATTATTTATATTTATATAAATAAAACATAGCATCTTATTTAAGCTTCTAACTTAAAAAAGAACAACAACGACCTTGATCGTTTAAATCTAAATGACTTTTCTTGTTACTTATATTTTAATCTTTTAGTCACAATAACTATTTATATTTATATTTAACATTGTACTAGTCATGCACCACCACGTACATTGCATGTGAATATTTTTTGTATATAAAATATTAGTAAAAAAGTTTTAAGTTTATTTATACCTAAATTAAATATCATCTCAAATTTATAAAAAAATNGTACATTGCATGTGAATATTTTTTGTATATAAAATATTAGTAAAAAAGTTTTAAGTATATTTATACCTAAATTAAATATCATCTCAAGTTTATAAAAAATTATATTTTTATTGATTGTATATACAATAAAATTCAAAAAAAAATTATCTATTCCTAACGGTTCGTTGTTCTAACTATAAGACAAAAAGATAAAAATAGTTCATTTTGAAATTCATTAAGTTTGAACTTATAATTCATTGAATAAAATAACAATAATTATTAATATATTGTAATCAATGCTTATTTTTAAAGGGTAACATAGTCAATTAAAAATTTTCATAGATCTTAATTTTTATACATAGCAAATAGAGAACTAAAAGAAATGTTAGTAGTAATTTTGAGATTTAAACATATAATGACATGATGGTAATTTAGATATTTAACTACCGAAGAATACTATGGTACTTAAAATTATTTATATGGGTAAAATAGTGAATTAAAAAATTTTCATTCTAAAGTACTTTTATTAATAGTATAGATATAAATATAGATAGAATTGTATGTAAGAGCATCTCCAATAGTACTTGTGAGACTCGATCTTACATTGCATGCATATTAGCATAATTATATGGACTAAATTGTAATTATGTGAAACTATTAAAGGGTTAATTTAAGTAAACTCTTTATAGTCATGATGTGTGTGAGCATACATCGAGTATGTGGATCGCGTTAGTGAAGTATTAGTGAGACCCATGTATTGAAATTTTATGTGAGAAAATAATAGTGATTGATTTCGAAATCAGTTAAAAACTTGGGGGAGACCAACGTAATTACCTAAATTAAATGAGTCATCCTTACATGTGTAAAAATATGAGGTGGGTGAGTCATACACTTAGCCAGGTGGTTGTGTGTGTGTATGTCNGGGGGAGACCAACGTAATTACCTAAATTAAATGAGTCATCCTTACATGTGTAAAAATATGAGGTGGGTGAGTCATACACTTAGCCAGGTGGTTGTGTGTGTGTGTGTGTAATTTAAAGTGTAGAAGTGTGTTTATGTTTAAAACATGAACTAGTGTGTGTGTGTTCTGTATTTGTTGAAACCGTGAGTGAGGGAGAGCTAGAGAGGAAGGAGAAAATACATGTGTGGGTGTGTCTCTTGAGCCGAGGGTAAGGAAGGAAAGAGGGAGAGAGAAAAACCAAGTTTGGTGGGTGTTCCTAGCTCAAACCGAGAGGGAGAAGAAAGGGAAGAAAAGAAAGGAATTTGGGGAGGGGGGCTCCATGCCAGACCGAGAGTGAGAGAAAGCAAGAAAAAGGTGGGAAAAGAAGAAGAAGAAAGCAAGAGAAGGTAAGGGTGTATGTGTATTCAATTTAGTTAGTGTCTGTGTGTGTGTGAGAGATTAAATTTAAGTATGTGTGTGTGGGGGGGGGGCTGTTTTATTTTAATTTCAAAACAGATTTTGTGGGAGTCTAATTAAGTGTAAGTAAAGGGCTGTTAAGAAAGGATTTTAAGGGGGTGTTCAATCGGGTACGAGAAAAGTGTGAAAAAGGAACATTTGAGATGTTCGGGATGCTTTTAGTGGGCTAGATTGAAACTGGAATTTATGAGAGTCAAAATTGAGGGTTGTTTTGCATGATTAAATGTGTTTGTGAGTTTAAGAGTGGTTGTTTTAAATGAAAAGTGCAATAGAAGTTGAAAATGAGTGTCGGTAATACCAAAACCTTGATTTATAAATGTTATTATCACATGTGTGAATTTTAATTCAATTGACCCAAAATTTTGCATGCTGCATTTTTAATTGATGCTTGATGTGATTATATAAATTTCGAATGCAAATAAATATAATATCCGGTGTAAATGTATGAAATACCGAAAATGCGATTTTTAGATTCAGAGTCAAAATGTGTGAAAATGGCCCCCTAGTCAATGTGTTTGAACTATTTTATCCTAATTGTAATTAATGTAAATGATTTTGGATATTTGGGAAGAAATGTGCTCCCTAAATCTAATGTGCCAGTGTGGTAACCGGGGTTATCTGGGGACACTTTGGGTTAAATCATCTTATATGCATTAGTGCATGATCAACTATTAAATGTGATAAATATATTAATATTTTAATTATAAATATGTTAGGTGGAATAGGTAGGACAGTCGGTGTTGAGACAATACAGTAATACCGAAGGGATCCTCTGGTGAGTCCAAAGGCCCATAGATTTGTACACTTGAGGTGGGTATATATATTTATATGTTTTAAAAATAATATTATATGTTTTAATAGCATTTCTCCAGGATTATGTGCTATGTGCTTATGTAATTAAATGATGTTTTGTACTGTGTATTGTGGAATTTGGCGAACTGCCTGAGACAAGAGCGTCGATGTCTAATCACTAGGCGTGTAGTGATGTGTTAGCACAGTGGTGTTCCCGGGAGGTTTGGGAGATATGAATCCATGTTGGATTGATTACTCGACGAGGGATAATATGAATATGTTGTGACTTGTGAATTTTTTGGAATTTGATTAATGTTGTTGTTTGATACGTGTATATATGTAATATTTACTTATTTCTGTGTATTACTATAATTTTCATTTTATATACAACATGTATACTCACTGAGCGTGTAATTTAACTCACACCCTTGTAGTTTTTCTTTTTCATGTACTATCGAGGGAGTTGCAGATCAGTCTATTGTCTAGTCGGTTGAGTATTATTTCGTGCAGTTGAATTCAGTCCGGAGTAATCCAACGAAATTAGAGTGATATTACTCAGATTGTATGTTTGTTAATTATGTATTTAGTTTTAATAAGTTTATTGAGTGAGAGGTTGTTATAACAGGTTAATGATGTATAAATTGTAAACAAATTCAGCAAACATACTTTGTGATGTATGTTATATGGGTGTGAAATTTTGTATATTTATATGACCTGAAAAGAGAAATGGTACATGCGTTATAAATGATCCAGGTTATGAGTTAGGTCTTACCATTATGTTTAATGACTAAGGTGATAGATAGTGTTGTTGCACATGTAGAATTATTTAGTATTTTATTAATTTAGATTATATATGTAACACATGTATATCAAAAATCTAATCACGTCTCATCCTTGGGAGATCGGGATGGACATGACAGTACTCTTTATTTTTTAGATAAATTTTTGAAATATAGAGTATTTTTGATAAAATTTTGAAATAGAGAATAAATTATTTTAGACTACTCCAATAGCCTATTTGTTTTAATAGGAGAATAGTTTTTCATTTAATAAAAAAGGTACATGTGTCATCTTATAATTCATTAATGATCAAATAGAGAGTGAATTTGACTCTTCAAATATAGATAATCAAATCAGACTCTATATTATAATTAATCTAAATAGAGAACCTATTGGAAATAGATTTTTAAGAGTTAATTTTCTNCAAATATAGATAATCAAATCAGACTCTATATTATAATTAATCTAAATAGAGAACCTATTGGAAATAGATTTTTAAGAGTTAATTTTCTAAAATAGGGAATTGAGTGAAAATAAAGAACCTATTAAAGATATTTTAAAACGTTATATTTTATTTATATAAATTTTAAAATAAATAAACAAAATAAAACCAGTTAGTCTTCTCCTAAATGTACGGGTCATATGGTTGTTTAATTGTTTCCTATTTTATAATTGTGGGCCCTTCATTTTAATATAATTGGATCGTATTTGAAATGACGGTAGATGATTTTTTTTTTGAACAGAAATTGACGGTAGATGATTTATCTAAAGAAATTGAAAGGAATCAGTACCGGAGCCTTGCCGCATGGTTCTGTCTCTCTGTCTCTCTCTCTGTGGCCAAGCTACAATCCCCAAGCAGGGGAAATCTAGAGAGACAACAGTCTGAGAGAGGGCTTTTACATATATTGATTTAGAGAGAGACGGGGGGGTCTAGATAGTTTCGGTCATGTTTCAGTCTAACAATCAGGTATGTATCTCCTTCGATTCTTAGGGTTTAGCATTTGCTATCTCGAGTATTTTAGTACCTTTAACTGCCAAAATTCAAGTCAAAATGCTTTTATTTGAGGTTGCATGTATAAGTTTTGCCAATGTCATATAATTTGTGAACTCAGTGAGCTGCATTCTGTGTGTGTGTGTGTGTGTGTTGTAAAAGGGTTTAATTAACAATTTACATGTATGTGTGTATGTATATGTGCCTATATATGTATATACATATTCAAAAGAGAACACACAATTTAAAAATTCACAAATCATGGAAGTTCTAAAATTAAGGAAAAAAAAAACTTTTGTTAATTTGGATTTGAAAGATAAACATATGTTTAATTTGAAAGTAGCTTTGCCCAACTGAAATTATGGAAAACACCCATTGGAATGTGTATAATGATAGTAGGAGGTTGCCTACCATTGGTATTTTGGTATCAGTGAGTTAAGTTGTTGAAGAATTTTAATTAGGTGGACTGAATGAAAGTGATACATTATATTATCTGTGTATTGACACTTTGACAGTGCAATTGTTAGAAAGCAGACAATTTTTTTGATTAAGTGCAGAATGGTTTGAAAACATCAGCTAGATTCTTTCATGATAAAAGTTCTAAGGAGCATTTTGAATAAAGTCATGATACTTTCCAGAAAAAGAAGGATAAATTCAACACTTCACTCTTTGAGAAGTATGTTTCTTTTCTGCTTCAGAAAAGTTAATCAGGGGGATACAGAGACACTTCTGTCAGTATCAGAAAATCGTCTTTCTCAAACTTTGTAACTCAGAGTGTTGGATATTTTCAATGGTGGTTTGGAGTTGACCCTCTAAACAAACTGAAATGATGTCTTTTATTCTTGTTTTTATATTGATCCATGTATGCGTGATTAGTGTTCACTATATTCTTAAGATGCTTTTTGAGCTTTTCCTAATACCTAAGCACATTTGCTTATATCAGATATTTAGATAAGCATGATGGTTTTGTATTACAGATTGTTCTCCATGCAAAGGCATTAGCCAGCCAAGATTCATCATCACTGAAGCATGTGGGTCAGAATAATTCCAGTATGTTTGGAAGTGATGAAAACAATGAAATGCAAAACAGAGAAATTTGCAAGGCGCAATCGGTTTTTGATAATTCTAAGGTCGTGAACACTACTTCAAAACNTCCAAGATTCATCATCACTGAAGCATGTGGGTCAGAATAATTCCGGTATGTTTGGAAGTGATGAAAACAATGAAATGCAAAACAGAGAACTTTGCAAGGCGCAATCGGTTTTTGATAATTCTAAGGTCGTGAACACTACTTCAAAACTTCAGAGGTTTTTTGCCATGCATTTTACTATAATGAGTTGTAATAGTTATAAAGAAAATGTGAGAACTTGTTGAATTTCTTTTTTGTTATTCTTTTTTTTTTTTGTTTGAAATATTTTTTTTTTCAATTCTGAGGAGTAAGTGGTCAAGCAGTGTAACATTGAGTTGCTTTAATCATAGCAGAAACTTCAGGATGATCTTCAAATGCTTGGTCGAAGCATTAAACAGCACGAAGATAATATTAAATCCATAAAGAATCAGAAAAACAGACTGGATGACTCAATTCTAGACATGCAAGGTATCTCCAAGTTTCATTTTTTGTCAATGTCAGCAATGAATTATTTACTCTATTGAAAATTGCAGATTGGAAAGAAGAGGGTCAAGACGTTTAGGCACACAATGACAAAGTGGATATAATGCATATGTATTTCATATTTAAGACTAAACATTTGGTGCTTTGGTATCACGTCTAAGATGAAACAATATCTCCATAAGGTCATGGTTTGCCAATCTTTCAGATACATTTTCTGCCTTTAGCTATTTGACAAAGGTTATTGATGTTATTCATGGTGTGACTGTTGCCCATTGACGAAAATCTCTCATAGGTTTAGCTCCTCTTTACAGAAACTGATTATATACCTCCTAATCATCATCTTCATCTTTTTCCTTACTTATTTTTTACAATGGCAACTTAGTGAAAAATGCCAAGAGGCATAACTCAAGTACATGGAAAGACATTATAAGCATCAAGTTTGTTCATTCAATTACAATGAAGTGGAGTTTAGTTAAGGAGCTTATGAAAGGTAAATAAAGAATTATATTTCTATTTTAATAAGTTTTATTTCAAACTTAGATCAACTGATCACTTTAAAATATAAATTCTTAAAAGTCAAAGAAATTTAAGACATTGGCTATCATGATATCATATATGGTGCACCTTTATGACTGTTTTCTTGTTACTTTCTGCTAACATGTATTCTTATAGTTGCTCTTGGCAAGTTTCATTCATCAAATTTACCTATGACCGAAAACGAGGACCTTTCACACATAAAGAGTGAGGATGAGACGGTGGAACATATCTTACAGCATGAGAAATCTGCAGCTGGCATTTTGTGCCAGCTGAAAACACGTCATGGAACTCAGGCTTTTAATATTCCGCTGACCAAGGATGTGCTTGGGATTGTTGCAACTCTTGGCAAAGTAGATGACGATAGCCTCAGCAGGTTGGTTTGATTTTGTAGTTTTTATTGTTATGTGTTTTCTGCAATGTGCTTGTACAAAAATTTATAGTTCAGCGGCATTCAATCTTTTCTTTGTTGCTTTGTTTGGCCATAACCAAAAATTATTGCATTGCATTATTCTGTCCAATGCCATTTAATTTACTTGTCGAGTCCGTGACCATCTAAAAATAGTTTCATCACTGAAGTGTGTTTATGGGTGAGCATGTTTTTCAACAAGCAAGTCGAACTAGGTGTTACATAGTTGCCAACTGGTTAGGAGTCACACTCGGTTTCTCTGCCTATCATTAAGATCCATCTCCGATGAAACTAGTTTGTGGATGAAGCCAGAAAGCATGGAAGTGAGGAGTATTGTGAAAATAGCTACTTTATTAATCTGTTTTTGATTTCGTGTTGTACTCTGTAACCCAGGCGTCTCTCTGAGTACTTGGGGATGGAAACTATGATGGCAGTTGTTTGCAAGACGTATGATGGTGTTAAAGCTTTGGAGACATATGAAAAAGATGGTTCTATAGTTACAGGTTCTGGTCTTCATGGTCTTGGAGCTTCTATTGGGAGGCCATTGAGCGGTCGATTCCTTGTCATTTGTTTGGAACACCTTAGGTATGTGGTGCATATGATGTCTTTGTTTGGGAATCTGAAGTTTAAGCTTATGTATACCCTGAAGACTTCTCTTTTCTATTATCTCACCCCCACTTCTTGGTTGTGTGCTCAGACCATATGTTGGTGAGTTCATAGCTAATGACCCACAAAGAAGGCTTGATCTTCTAAAGCCAAAATTACAGAATGGCGAATCTCCACCTGGCTTTCTTGGTTTTGCTGTGAATATGATCAGTGTCGATAGTATGAACTTATACTGTCTCACAACCACTGGGCATGGACTTAGAGAGACTCTCTTCTATAGTCTCTTCTCGCGACTGCAAGTTTACAGAACAAGGGCAGACATGCTAGAGGCTCTCCCTTTAATAAGTGATGGAGCCCTATCTTTGGATGGTGGGATAATAAGGAGCACTGGTGTGTTTTCCCTGGGAAATAAGTAAGGAGCTCACCCTTGCATTATTTTCTGTAATAACACACCATAAATATTTTTTTTTAGATATTTCTATTCAAAATGTTAAAGCATATGATTTGCTGCAACTTAGAGGAAGCTTACATTTTCCTTTTGATTTCAATATCCTTGAAGCCGATGACTCTCTTTAAACTGTAGTCATCTAGTTGAAACATTTCTAGCTTTTGGAATGGTAGGACTTGAGTGGAGTGTTGATCATGCCTTCGAAATCTTGCAAAAATCAACTTGAGATTGTTGGGATTGTCATGATGTGCATGATTTTCTTGNGGTGTTACATAGTTGCCAACTGGTTAGGAGTCACACTCAGTTTCTCTGCCTATCATTAAGATCCATCTCCGATGAAACTAGTTTGTGGATGAAGCCAGAAAGCATGAAAGTGAGGAGTATTGTGAGAATAGCTACTTTATTAATCTGTTTTTGATTTCGTGTTGTACTCTGTAACCCAGGCGTCTCTCTGAGTACTTGGGGATGGAAACTATGATGGCAGTTGTTTGCAAGACGTATGATGGTGTTAAAGCTTTGGAGACATATGAAAAAGATGGTTCTATAGTTACAGGTTCTGGTCTTCATGGTCTTGGAGCTTCTATTGGGAGGCCATTGAGCGGTCGATTCCTTGTCATTTGTTTGGAACACCTTAGGTATGTGGTGCATATGATGTCTTTGTTTGGGAATCTGAAGTTTAAGCTTATGTATACCCTGAAGACTTCTCTTTTCTATTATCTCACCCCCACTTCTTGGTTGTGTGCTCAGACCATATGTTGGTGAGTTCATAGCTAATGACCCACAAAGAAGGCTTGATCTTCTAAAGCCAAAATTACAGAATGGCGAATCTCCACCTGGCTTTCTTGGTTTTGCTGTGAATATGATCAGTGTCGATAGTATGAACTTATACTGTCTCACAACCACTGGGCATGGACTTAGAGAGACTCTCTTCTATAGTCTCTTCTCGCGACTGCAAGTTTACAGAACAAGGGCAGACATGCTAGAGGCTCTCCCTTTAATAAGTGATGGAGCCCTATCTTTGGATGGTGGGATAATAAGGAGCACTGGTGTGTTTTCCCTGGGAAATAAGTAAGGAGCTCACCCTTGCATTATTTTCTGTAATAACACACCATAAATATTTTTTTTTAGATATTTCTATTCAAAATGTTAAAGCATATGATTTGCTGCAACTTAGAGGAAGCTTACATTTTCCTTTTGATTTCAATATCCTTGAAGCCGATGACTCTCTTTAAACTGTAGTCATCTAGTTGAAACATTTCTAGCTTTTGGAATGGTAGGACTTGAGTGGAGTGTTGATCATGCCTTCGAAATCTTGCAAAAATCAACTTGAGATTGTTGGGATTGTCATGATGTGCATGATTTTCTTGTAAGCAGTAGTCAATATTGTGTGGCAGTATATGTTTTCGGTAAGGTAACAATTATGGCTGTTGCAGCAGAAGTTAATCTATGGAAATCTGTCACTTAGTAAATTATCTCCAAATGGTGTGAGGACAAAGTTTCAACTACTTCTGATGGTCTTAAAAAAAAAAGAGAGGCAACTTCTTCACTTTCTGCACAAATTGCTTGTCATGTACACTTGGAGCTTGTAAGCTTGCTGAAAATTTGTACAGTTCAGAGCCAGGGATATGAAATCCTTATTTATTCTACTTTACTGGTTTTGTTATCACCAACAGTTGCGTCTATGCAGGGATTATGTTGAAACCCTTTGCAGAAAATGTTGACCTGCTAAAGTATAGATGGGCAGGCTAGGTACCTATGTGTCTCAACTGTATCGTGTTAAGCTTCTTGTTTTTTTTTGTGGACTTAAAACCATTTGTGATTCTCTTGTTATTTTGCTGCTACATTTTTTCTTTAAATTTCTCTTATTTCAGGAAAGATCTAGATGTAAAATTTCCAAAAAGCTCCAGGAGGTCAAATTTACCTGAGAAATATTTTGAAACTGAAGATCGAATGAAGGATATGAAATGGAAAAAGGAAAGAATACTGGAAGATATGCAGAGAGAACAAGGTTTATTGGATCTTGCAAAGTTCAACTATGAAATAAAGAAGCAAGAGTTTGTCAAGTTCCTTGCACAAAGCTCATCATATGCTACTCAGGTAATACCCTGAGCATATCTTAATTAGCAGTGTATTGTAGTTTTACTTGGTTTATGACTAACATTCCATTTTTTACATTGGAGCTGAAAAATAAAATTGTCTATACCAATATGGTCTCTTGTTGTTTACAATTTATAATCNCATTCCATTTTTTTCATTGGAACTGAAAAATAAAATTGTCTATACCAATATGGTCTCTTGTTGTTTACAATTTATAATCTTGAATCCTTATTTTGGTGACATCTTTCTTTTAATTAGCTGAGAACGATGCTATGGACATTGTTTTCCAAACTGCAAATGAGAACAATGAAGATTCTGAAGAACAGTGGCTGTTTGCATTTTGATAAACTTGAGTGCTTTAAAAGACAGAAAACAACTTCTAGTAGGATCTTGAAGATGGACCATTTTCAGGAAACTTGAAAAAAACAGTTTTTGAAAATGCTCTGCAGGCGGATTCTGTCTTAGTTTTCTTCTTGCTTCTTCTTTCCCTTTATGGTGAACATAAATAGTTTTAAAAAATGATGCATTAAACAAGCAATTATTTTTCCTTGACTCCTTAACTCAACAATGACTAAACACATCTTTTTGTTATCGGTTACGTGAATCCTGTAACGCCAATACGCCATTATACTTTGTCTAGGGTCACATTTTTGGTTCAAACATAATCTAGCATATCCTTCATATCTATTTCAGTCAATGTTTATTTTGCTGTACTTCTACCCCTTACTTCTATTCCTAGTATTACCATCAACATGAACTACACCAATCTTCCTCACTGGTGCACTATTCTTTAAGTGTGTCCCAATCATTGTAGTTAATTCCCTTTTTGGTTCAAACATAATCTAGCATATCCTTCATATCTTGTTTGTCTCGCTTTTATCATTTGACGGATGTATTCATTTATAATTCTGTCATTTCTCACCACACATCCATGTTAACATCAGCATTTTCAGCTGCTTTGTTTATATGCCTTTTCATTATTTGCTCGACGCNCTTAATTCATCTCTTGTTTGTCTCACTTTTATCATTTGACGGATGTATTCATTTATAATTCTGTCATTTCTCACCACACATCCATGCTAACATCAGCATTTTCAGCTGCTTTGTTTATATGCCTTTTCATTATTTGCTCGACGCTCATCAACTATTATAGTGTTCAGGTCTAAAATGATTTTATTTGCCCACTTTTGCTTTTTGTCACCATGTACTTACTGTGGTGGGATTTTTACCCTTTTTCTTATTGATGTAGATTGTTTGTGCTATTTACATTCAATAGCACTTAAAACCCTCATTAACTGGTACAGTTTTTGGCATCATCTTCTTCATAGAGAAGATTTGTCCTGGGAATATTCACCGCAAATTTGTTATTTGGTGTAAAAGTTGAAGATTTTCTGGTTTACGTGCTCAAAGGCTTTTCTGNTTGGTACAGTTTTTGGCATCATCTTCTTCATAGAGAAGATTTGTCCTGGGAATATTCAGCGCAAAGGTGTTATTTGGTGTAAAAGTTGAAGATTTTCTGGTTTACGTGCTCAAAGGCTTTTCTGACAATCTAATTGCTGAATTAGTTGTCAATTAAAAAAAAGGAAGTGAATCAGTATTTATAAAAACTTGTTTCCTTTTTTCCCATTTTTTTTTATCTTTACAACTCTAGCAAGCCCATCAAACAATGCAATTGAGAGTAAAAAATAGTTGACACTACCCATTGATGCAGTCTCTTTAAGATGATGAAAAAATGCTTGGGAAGGATTACTTTGTTTGTCAAATGATGTACATCGAGGCCTATTGATCTGAAGAGGCCAGATGAGAAAGCTTTTTGCATTTACACGTTCTCCTGAGTTATCTGATATTTTTATGTTCATCAACAAATTTAAGATGTCTGAATATAATGTGCAGCATCATACTCAGGCAGGGCGGGACAGATCAACTCTGAGCTGATAAATGCATGGGGAACGAGTGCACTATCAACCAGCTGAGGAAATCAAAGCTCTATGGACTGTTAATCAATTCCTACTTCAATTTATTGTGGGATCCTTGTGGACTAGAAGTGAATGTGAATCTTGGTGGAAATGCAAGGCATGTGCATTATAGGGTTCAATTGGAGGAATTATTTTCTTTGAACCCAGATTTTGCGGAGGCAGGATTAGCTTAGGCATCCTTATTCCTTATTGCTTGGGGGTAAATTCTATAGACATTTGTCATTGTGTTCCTGTGGGTCTATTTTTTATCCTATGATTTAGATCGAGTCTTGGAGGTGGGGTGGGGAAAGTGGATGGATATAGGTACCATGTGGTTTGGCCAACAGTCGATGTGTTTTGGGGGTTGGGTTGACTTTAAGTAGAATCATGTATATAATTTGCAGTTTTGGGCAGTGAATTAGAAGTACTTTATGAGGCTGTTGACTCATCAAGACTTGGGGATTTTAGTACTTACAGGCAGAGCATTTGAATTTGCCAGATTACTCAGCTTGCTTGGCTTAGCTTAAACAATGCTTGGTCATCTTGGGGGAGTATGAGAAAGTCAGCTGCATACACTTGCTTTTGCTGTCCTAATTTTGATGACTAGATGGATGAAAGAGAATAATTAGATTAGAGATAAAGAGTTAATGACCTTTTAGTGGCGTGATTGGGTCTCTGTTGCTAGTGTTAATGACCTTTTTCTCCCTGCTAATGTTGTTCTTGATGACGTGGTATAGTTACATCCATTGGATAATTACTTATTAGTGCAACATAACAAGATTCACCAATCCCATAGTCCACGTGAAATTTTTGTATGAGAAAATTGACAAAAGCCATAGAGGTAGGGAAGTGCACTCCAAAAGATTGAGGATGTTAAACCATTTTACAATTTCTGGTCGTAAATAAAATAGAATAGATTCATGTATACTAGACTCTTGCATCTAATTTTGCTCCGCCCCAAATGATATAATAGATACTTACAATTTTTGGGTATCTTGTAGGAGTCCATGAGNGAATAAATTCATGTATACTAGACTCTTGCATCTAATTTTGCTCCACCCCAAATGATATAATAGATACTTACAATTTTTGGGTATCTTGTAGGAGTCCATGAGACTCATTAATCTAATTAGTAGCATTAGTTTGGTATATAAAATTGGTAATGGAAAGTTATTAGCGAGTTGTTCAACACTGCACTGAAAAAGGATGACCGTGTTATATTATTTCAAGTTGATATTTTGATTTATGTGAACTTGGGATTTTAATTGAGTTGACAGTTCAAAATCTGAAGATTGAAATATTTTCTTCTCAAGATGATCCCCATTCTAATAATATTAAATAAAAATTATTTAATTCTATGCAAATTCATATATCACTAAATCAAAAGTATTGAAAAAATTAATTATCTTCTCCNGTTATATTTGAATCATGATATTTTGATTTATGTGAACTTGGGATTTTAATTGAGTTGACAGTTCAAAATCTGAAGATTGAAATATTTTCTTCTCAAGATGATCCCCATTCTAATAATATTAAATAAAAATTATTTAATTCTATGCAAATTCATATATCACTAAATCAAAAGTATTGAAAAAATTAATTATCTTCTCCATGCAATATTATTATCTAAACAAGTTTATTGTGTCAAAATTAAGTTATTTGTATTTAAAATTAATATGATCTATTTATTATTCGTACTAAAATAGTATTATTTTTCTTACATTAATTTTTTGTATATTATCAAGTTTGAGGCATTTTAAATTCAAGTCGGGTCATACTTGAAATGGATTGGATGGTATGAAGAATTTTCAAGTATCACTCAGTAATTATTCAATCCAATACCATATTAACATTAACGAAATGATGTTACTAATTAATAATAAAATTTTAATTGGGTAAAGTAAATTCTGTTTGAGGAGTTATCTGTATAATAAGTTAGTTAGGTATTTG
The DNA here is from genome assembly GCA_963454935.2 of Ilex paraguariensis. Taxonomy (NCBI): domain Eukaryota; kingdom Viridiplantae; phylum Streptophyta; class Magnoliopsida; order Aquifoliales; family Aquifoliaceae; genus Ilex; species Ilex paraguariensis. Next base: position 507,602 of record CAUOFW020001591.1, read on the forward strand.
AAATGTTATCTCTACACATTTCCCTCTCAAAAATATTACATCATCTATTTTTATCACATTTCCTTTAGTATTTGATTAATTTGTAATTTAACACAATTTTTATTGTAGACATTGGGCATACGTGATAGTGTACGCATGTTAAAATTTTTTTGTCAAGATTACGTATTTTGATAAAATTTTGTTTAGTTTTTTAAAGAAAATAATGGATAAAATTAAATTTAAATGATATAATCAAAGAAATGAAAGAATTCATATAATGAAATCGATTTTTTGGCACATGTTATGACTATATATGCAATTGTTCTCGGAAAGGGTAAGCAACTTCTGTATAATCTATATAATAAAATACATAAAAAATTGAATTTTATTCCTTGTACATTTTCTTCCCAAAATTATCGTATCACTTATTTCTATCACATATTTAATTATTTAATATTTGATTAATTTATAATTTAAAATAATTTTTATTTGAGACATTATTCACACACAATAATATACATATATTGAAAAAAAAATTGTCAATATTTTTTAAAAAATAATGGGTTTAAAAAATTTTGATGAAAGAAATAAAAATAATTATTTAATATAATAAAATTAATTTTTTGAAGGTTAAAATTTTATGTTTTGTCGTACTTTCGTGCACATGCGCGGTGACTAATTAATTTATATGAAAGAATAGTAGGTAGTTATTATTAACCTAGGGCTAGGACACTACTTTAACTAACAACCGTTGATCAAAAAGAAGAATGGTCAAAATCTCCACCGATTACCATGAAAATCACCGTCTCCCTTATCTTTCGCACAGGGAAAAACCATAGACATTTTACTGTGAAAGCAAAAATGGCTGCACCAGCGTAGATTTATAATCATTGCCGTCTGGGTTTCAAAATTCGAATTCGAAACAAGGTGCATTTGTTCGGAAGGATTGGTGTCACTTAATATCAGCAGATTGAGATTTTTGTTAGGGTGAAGAAATTGGAAACAATTGCATCACAAGTGGTGGTGTAGGAGAGGTAAACCAAACTGGAAGTGTACAGAGAGAGCGCTGACAAAGTCGCACATGAATCTCGACCCACCGGAGCGTCAAGTAGTTCAGTCGGAAATGGCGCTGGAGGCCGGTGGAGCTACTAGCGTTTATGACGATCCACTTCTCGATAACAACTCCCTTGTGGTGCCGTCCAGCGGAAATTACGGTCTGGTCGTTTACGGTGATGAATTTATGGTCTCTTGGACTGAAATTGGGGGTTCTAGTCTTAATGGTGAAGGAGGTCACGGTGGAAATGGTGGTGGAACTGACAGCCTGGTTCGGAAAAGAAAGTTGGGTAGACCGTTAGGATCAAAGAATAAGAAGAAGAAAAAGATTCTCGGTGAAGTCACAGGCGTTAATGCTGGTCTGACTCTTGGTAGTGAAGGACTTCAAGGGCGGTTGGATGAGGTTATTGCAAGAAACAGGTGCAACGGTGACGTTATTATAGGGAAGAAGGATGGGAGAGGGAGACCCAAGAGCTGGAAGAGTAAGAAGAAAACTGTTGCAGCTGAGGATAGTGGGGGAATGTTAGGTGATGTTCCTGCTGTTCATGGCGGTGGAGATTTGGTTGTTAAGAAGAAGGATGGCCGTGGCCGGCCTAAGGGTTCAAAGAATAAGAAGAAGGATGGTCGTGGACGGCCTAAGGGTTCAAAGAATAAGAAGAAAACTGTTGTAGCAGCTGAAAATCAAGGTATGCTGAGCAAAACTGCTGCTGGTAATGATGGTGGAGATGGAATTGTGAAAAAGAGGGATGGTCTCGGCAGGCCTAAGGGTTCGAAGAATAAGAAAAAAATTGTTGTAGCTGTTGAAAACCAGGGCATGCTGAGTGAAACTGCTGCTCGAATTGATGCCGGAGATGGGATTGTTAAAAATATTGAAAATCATGCCATGCTGAGTGAAACTGCTTTTGGTAATGATGGTGGAGATGCCAATCATGCGATAGTTAAGAAGGTCAATGGTCGTGGCCGGCCTAGGGGTTCAAAGAATAAGAGGAAGATTATTGCAGCTGTAGAAAATCAGGGAATGCTGAGTGAAACTGCCACTGGTACTGCTGGTGGAGATGGGATTGTTAAAGATATTGAAAATCATGGAATGCCGAGTGAAACTGCTTCTGGTACTGATGGTGGAGATGCAATTGTTAAAAAGGTAAATGGTCGTGGTGGGCCTAAGGGTTCAAAGAATAAGAAGAAGATTATTGCAGCTATTGAAAATCAGGGAATGTTGAGTGAAACTGCAACCGATTGTGATCGTGGAGATGGGATTGCTAGAAAGGAGGATGGTCATGGCCGGCCGAAGGCTTCAAAGAACAGGAAGAAACTTCTTCCAGTTCAAGGAAATGAAGCAATGCTGGGTGAACCTGCAAGTGGTAATGATGGGGAAGATGGCATTGTCAAAAAGAAGGGTGGTCGCGGAAGGCCTAAGGGTTCAAAGAACAAGAAGAAACTTCTTACGGCTGAAAGAAATATGGGAAGGCTAAGCATAATAGCGATTGGTAATGACCATGGAGATGGAAGTGTTAAGCAGAAGGATATACTTGCCCAACCCAGGGGTTCAGAGAAGAAGAAAGTTCTTGCTGCAGATGAAGATAAAGGTGAAGGTGTGGGTGGTAATGAAGGTACTAATACAACTGTTAAGGGGAGGGGTGGACGTGGCCGACCCAAGGGATCTGTGAAAACACCACGTTTAATCATGGTTGGTGAAATCTTTGCCTGTTCTAACAGAAAGGAAAAAGATTTAGTGATAGACAAGAATGCTGGAGAATTTTTTGCTGAATCCAAGGGTGTTCTGGAAATGCGTGGAGGAATGCCAAGAAGGTTTGGGGATGAATTTTACAAACCCAGATGCTTATCTGACGAAAATTCTAGTGAGAAAGGAAAGGCAAATGAATCGGCACCTTCAGGAACATCAGTAAGTTCATCCAAATTCTTCATCTTTATTGGGTGATTAATTTTTTGGACATCATAGTTGTAATCACTTATATGAAGTATAGAAGTCAAGGGGGCCTGGGCTCTGGTGACCACTTTCATGACAGTTTATGGCATTTTGACATATTAAATTGCTTTAGCATGGTTTACTTTGCTAAGAAGCATGTTGTCAAGTCAAATTGCTCCATAGCACTGTTGGAGGGCGTGTTTATGGAATTGAGCAAGATATCATACTCAATTTAGATGTTGAGAACAGAATGTTCTGCTAACAGTAAATAGAGGCTGTCCATTTTTTGGGATTACCTTTTTTAACAGTTAATAGCTAACAGTTAATAGATGTTGAGAGCAAGAATTGGTTGCTACCGCTCCCTTGGAAACTATAATTTGTCAGTCTTTTAAGCTAGTAAGTGCTGACTAGATTCTACAGAGAAATTTGTATTAAGATTAACCATGTGAAAAAAGATTCATAATAACCCATCAAATCTGGAGCTCGATCTGCATAAAAACAAGACATCTTTTAGTCAAAGAAATGCAAGGACATTACCAACTGCAGCTGAATGCCTGAGTGGTAATCAAGTGATCCGTGAAGAAGTTTATGTGAGTACCTAAAAGGACATCAGCTTGGGTGTCATTAATTAATAGGATGTTTTGAAAGTGCAGTAAAATGTTTCTTGATTAAAAAAAAATAAAATTAATTAATAGGGTGCATTGATTCATATATGTGGTCAATACCAGAAATTTATCAGATAAGCATACGCATCACTATGTCTGAACTGTACAAGAATCCCCAGAACGTTGTCCTTGTTATATCAGTCTCCGTGCCCTCACCAAGTTGTTTTCTGTCATCTTTTTGTGGTGGGCACTGGAGTAGTAACAAAAGAGGGAAGATTTGCAAAACAAAATAGTCATGCAAGAGGAAGAAGGGGAAAAATTGAAGGAAATATATCATTTTTTTTGCACTGTTGTACTTGGTGCATCATTTATTGGTTAGTTGTCTAGTTAGTAGTTACACTCGATTGTTTTGTCAAGCAGATTGTTAATTGTCTAGTTTGTGCGTCATTTGATGGATATCTAAAATTATAGCATCTGAATGTATTATGTTTTATTTGTATGTTGCATCTTCCTGTCATTTTATCCAGATTTCTAATCCAGGATGCTACATACTGCAAACAGGAGAAGGGGAGTTTGATGTGTCACCAATGCCGGAAAAATGATAAAACTGGTGTTGTCTTCTGCTCAAATTGTAAACGGAAACGCTACTGCTACAAGTGCATCACGAAGTGGTAACAAGAACTTACAAAGCCTTTTTCATTAAAAAATTTAGTTTTAAGACAACCTTCAGTTTAGAAATTCAGCAAACTTGGGATTGAAATGCTATCAAAAAGAAATTTGCACCTTCTCATTGTTTGGCTTTGTTTATGATTTCATCAGTTTTTGAAATTCTAGAGGATGGGGATAGAACATTCTCATAAATATTTGTTTCATAATGTCATGTGAATTGTTTTTTTTTCTTCCTGAAGTGTTGGTAGTCATACATGCTAAAAATAAATGAAATAGGTACCCTGAGCGAACGAACGAGGAAATCAGGAGTGCTTGTCCATTCTGTCGTGGTAATTGCAATTGTAATGCATGCCTTCAAGAGGATGTAATTTTAAAGGTATGTGCCTTGGATTTCTCGTTTTTATTGTCTTTTTTGAATATTCATCCTTAACGTAGTTTTTTTTTTTTTTTTAAAAGAAGAGGAATTTTTTTTGCATGAATCAAAAATTACAAGAAACAAAGAGAATTAAAACCAATTTGGCTTTAATCCTTCAAGACATCCTATAATCCAAAGAATTACATCAATGAAATTCCAAAAATATCAAAATTGCATAAAGAAAATTTGGAGAAATTTCCTCTTCTTCCTCACAGCTGCAGCCCTTGCTGATCATACAATAACAGCAACCTTGCCTGCACAGGAATAGACAGGCGTTGGGAAAATTCAGAAGAGCAGCCATTCAGCACTGCCAGATTAGCAAAATAATCTGCCAGGCAGTTTGCTTCCCTGTAAACATGCGGCAGAGTGTACTCCAAACAGTCCAATCTCCCCAAAATCTGTCTCAACAGTCCCCAGAATTTCCAAGCTCTATAGTGCCCTGTTAAGACCATCTGTACCATAACCTCAGAATCAGTTTCAATTTGAAACTGATTACCAAGCAGGTTATGCCTCTCCAATAAAACCAGACCATCTCCCAATGCTCTTAACTCTGCCTCCATGTTTGAACACTCCCCAAAATAAAAAGAGGCAGCAAGAACCAGGTGACCCCAATGATTTCTAACCACTACTCCACCCCCCACTCTACCAGGATTCCCTTTAGAAGCCCCATCAACATTAATTTCCAGCATTCCATATAAAGGAGGAAACCATCTTACCCACAGAGCAATAATCTGAATCTTTTGAACATACTCAATCCCCAAAGCCTGCAAAACCTCCTTGCCCCTTTCACTTTCTACTGCACATGGTCTGAACACCTTAGCTTGCATCCTTACAACCTCACAAACCCTTAAAAAAATAGCATGAGAAGACAAACAACCCTCATCAAAAACCCTCCTACATCTTTCCTTCCAAAGAAGCCAGTACACTACCAATGACAGTCCTCTCATCAGAGCATGATACAGAGAACCTTTCTTAAAGATTCTCCCCATTCTCACCATCCTAATTATTGGAGATTCTCTATTAATCAAATGAAAACCACAAAAAGCTGCTAATTTGGACCAAACCATAGCAGCAAAACTACAATGAACAAAAAGATGAGAACCAGTCTCCATTTCAGCAAAGCACAAAGAACACCTACTAGCCAGACTTACCCCAATGGACTGAAATCTGGAATCCAAAGGTATAGCATTGTTCAGAAGCCTCCATCCCAACAACTTAGCACTAGGAGGAACAGAAAGCTTCCAGATAGCAGAAGTCACTGGATTGACCCTCCCATCATTCCTAACAAGCTGCCAAGCTGATTTGACAGAAAAAAGACCATTAACAGTGGGCTTCCAGACCAAACAATCAGACCTGTTAGACAAACTAACATCAGAAGATAAAATTTCCTCTCTAAGCTGATCATTAAAAAGATACCCCAACACTTGCCACTGCCACCTATTATCAACGTATACCTCAGAAAGTTTGAGAGAACCGACGGGGAACTCAGAAACCCTTAGCAACAGGGACCAGATCCCAACCAATTGGAACACCAGAAATCCACTGAACTTCCATCCCCCACAATTGAGAAAGAATTCCTTACCACCATATCAATCCAAGGCTGCAGCATTTTAAAAATTTCCAACTTACCATGACTGAGACATCTCAAAACATGACCTCCCTTCAAAAATTTTGCAGTGAAAACTTTAGCCCAAAGAGACTGTCCCTGTAAAATCCCCCAAATCTGCTTCATTCTGAAAGCTATCTGAACATCTTCAAACCTTCTAATCCCCAGGCCCCCTTCTTGTTTTGGTCTAGCAACTCCCTGCCAGGAAACCCAATGCCTTCTCTTAACACCTGCCTTACCAGACCAAATGAAAGAAGCCATCAGAGAATTCAATCTGGATAGAATCCCTTTAGGCAAAATCAAACAAGCCAGAAAATGTACAGGAACAGAATTTAACACAGACTGCACCATCACCACTCTCCCCATGTTAGAAAGTAATCTAGCTTGCCACGCTTCTATTCTAGCTTTAAATTTCAGAACAAGCTCTTCAAAATCTCTCAATCGACTCCTACCACTCACCAAGGGGCAACCCAAATAAGTAATTGGGCACTTTTTAATAGGTATTTGAGCTAATCTGGACAACATTAAAGCTCTGTGCTGAGGAATTCTGGATGAACAAATCAATGAACTTTTCTGCCTGCTGATTCTCTGCACAGAACAACCTTCATACAAATTCAAAAACTCCAGCAACTTCACCAAAGAACTCTTATTTCCCCTTAGAAACAATAATGTATCATCTGCAAACAGCAAATGAGAAATCATTATTGTCCCTCTACCAGCATGAAAGTGCTTCACCAACCCTTCAACAAAAAGCTTAGTCAACCCCCTGCTGAGAACCTCTTCTGCCAGAATAAACAGAGAGGGAGAAATAGGATCTCCCTGTCTTAAACCACGAGAAGCTGGGAAAAAACCATGTCTCTGTCCATTTAAGCACACTGATAAGCACTGATTCTTGAAACAATTACCAATAATAGTCACAACTAGCTCAGACAAACCAAAACACCTTTAAGACTTTCTGAATAAAGTCCCATTCCATTCTATCGTACGGTTTCATCATATCAAGTTTAAGAACAATGTTCCCAGCCTCCACCTTTCTATTAAGCTCACCTATCATAAACTGAGCTTAAGAAATGCATTCTCCAATACTCCTTCCCTATATGAACCCATGCTGTGCCTCAGAAACTAATGAAGGTAACAACAAAGCCAATCTTTTAGCCAGCAATTTCGTAAACACTTTGTATAAAAAGTTACTGTAAAAAGAAATTAACAGCCTCAAACATATCATGCTAAATGATCTCCCATGCTACATGAAAAAATTTGCCTGAAAACCCATCTGCCCCTGGGGCACTCTCCACTGACATTGAAAACACCACACCTTTAATCTCCTCCATAGAAGCAGCCCAAATTAAATTCTCATTCTCAACCTCACCAACCATAGGAGAAATAGTTTCAAAAATATTATCCAGCAATTCATGAGGTTCAGATATATACAATTTAGAGAAAAAGGAAACAACATGAGAAGAAATTTCCTCCTCAGTAACCAACCAAACTCCCTCCTCATTCTAATCTTGCTAACATTTCCTCTGATAGCTTTACTTTTGGCAATAGTTTAACACTTGCCTTTTGTCTCCAAAAAGATTTCTCCAATTTAAGAGTGGACTCCAATTGTCTTCTAGCATTTTCCAAGGACCTGAGATTATCCGCAGAACTATCCACTTCCATACACCTCTCAGCATTCCTCAACTCCACCTCTTGAGCCTGAATCTTTTCAAAAATATTACCAAACACGTTCTTGTTCCTTTCTTTCAATTCAACTTTCAGAAACTTCATCTTCAAAAACATATTTTCAATAGGATTATCTGAATACCTTCCACACCAATTTACTTTTATTAAATCCATAAAAGAATGATCTTAAGTCCACATATCCAAAAATTTAAAATATGAAATCCTTTGTTGAACCCAGACTCCACCACCTTGACTAGAATTGGGCAGTGATCAGAACTACCTCTTGCCATATGAGAAATTTGAGTACTCTCAAATTTAGTAACCCAAGCACTATTCACAAGTACCCTATCCAAACACTGCCACATTCTAGTAGCCCCATGGTGATTATTACTCCAGGTGTAGCTACTACCCTCAAAACCACAATCAATTAAGCCTTCTTCATGAATACAATTCCCAAATTCATTCATAGCAACATTAGAAGGATAAACTCCCCTTAATCTCTCAGCATAATTGAGAACAGTATTGAAATCACCCATAACTAACCAAGGTAAATCAAAAAAAGCTGCAACCAAATGTAAATGATGCCATAATGCCTCCTCAACACATGGTCACAACAGGCATATACCACAGTAACTATTTTGGGGCAAGAACCCAAGTGTGAGACAGTCACTGATAAAGATTGTTCATACTCCATAACCACTTTAACCTCCACTCTTTCACTCCATAACAACCACAAATTCTTCTCAGCAAGAGAGTTAACCATAAAAGAAGATAAACCCACACTAGATGCAAATCCTCTAATTTTAGTAGATCCCATCTTAGGTTCTAAGATAGCCAGTAAAACAATCTTGTTCAGGTAAACTAGTTTCTTTAATCTACTTCTCAGAGCATCTTTCCTAGCTCCCCCTCACATTCCACAACATGAAATTCATCAAAAAATAGAGAAAGAAAGATTACCTCTAGGCGTCTGCCTAGGACTGGAACCAGTAGAGTTGGCAACCTCTTGATCAACCAAAGGCTCTTCAATGCCTTCCATATTATCTGAAAGATCTGCCCATTTCATGGGACTCTCCTAATCAGAGCAAAACCCCTTATCAGGAGGTTCTTTATTTCTTACCAAACCATTCTCATCATCTACAGAAAAAGAACATTTACCACGAGCACAATGCTCATTATTCACCCAAAAAGAAGAATCAGCTGATGGAGAAAATTGCTTTCTAATATCACAAACAGGAACTTCTCTTTCATTCATCTTCCCCTTAGAAACCTCCCTATCCATTGTATTCTCCTTCTCCTTACTCAGAACATTTACTGAGTCATTTACAGCAGGAAAAACATCCCCAATTAACGTAGTTTATTTACTTCCTTGTAACTTGGTTATAATAGGGTTGTCATAAAGAAGTGGATGAGAATACCAGATTACAGAGATTGCTTTATTTGCTACACAAAACTCTGCCTCTCCTCAGGCATATTCAAGAAGAGCAGAGCTCCGAACTAGAGACGGAAGCCGGCATCTTTGGTATTATGTTTGCTTAAGATGGAGGTTGTTCTTCTTCTACAAAAATATAATTCAGGATGTTTAATAATGTGTTTGTACCTCTGTTATTTTGTAGGCGTCCAATTGACAGAGGGTGATCTAATAAAATCTATTCTTGATGAAGATGATCGAGTGTACTGGTAAACTCTCATGCTCCCATTCCCAATTATTGGACTGAAAACACCAGTTTTCATTTCTGATCTGGAAACAAAGGAGAAAACTCCGGTTTTGTTTCAAATGCTCTATCTATAAAATTACAGCACCTGCTTTCAAATTATTGGGAATTGAAGTCTAATGATTGTGTTAGACTTAGGACATGGGTTGCAAGGTTTTGCGTTTTTGGATTGGATGGGCTTTAAACTTAATAGTAAAGCCCACAGCTTTTTTGAGTTAGTTGTAACCGTCTGGTAATTGCAATAAAGCTTAGTGTGTGTGGTATATTCTCATCCCTCCTGGGGAAACTCCTTTTGGACCTTAATGAATTTTCTTGTTTGTATGATTTTTGTTGGAAAGAACATGATCTACAGCTTCTAAGTATCTTATTTCTGTAAAATTTGGCCCAGCATTGACTTCTGCTGTTATGTCCTGTTTTAACACACAATGATTTTTTGTGTATTGCCTTTGGGAAAACAAAAATAAGTCTGCATTACTGTCAGCTCTCCAACTAGTAATAAACTTGGGAGGAACAAATTCTATTAATTAGAATTATTAGGCTGTGAAATCTTACTTCATCTATCATTGATTGAAGCTGAAATATAGACATGCCTATGTTACACCTTTTAGATGAATTGGTGGATCACGATGGTATTAGGGCAAGAGGTCCTCCTGTATTCGAAACTAGCGGTCGCCCTAACTATTAAAAGACTTTCACTTGCGTAGCTCAAAACCTATCCAACACATGCGGGGGATGTGTTGAAGTACATAAATACTTATGTTCCAACCCCTTTTAACAACTTTAAGTTTTTATATGAATTGGTGGTTTGACAATTGAAAACTTTTCAACTCCGTACACAAAATATATATGCTGTATTTTTTGAGAAAAATTTGAAGATTTTGTAAAAAATTATGTCCATTGAAGTTACTGCAGGCAAGGTAGGAAAAACTTTAATTGTTTTATAATTTTTTTATTGATGAGATTGGCAACTTGCTCTATTATTTGATAGTTGAAGATTTCATCAGCGAAATCATGGCATATAAAGAAATGGTATTGCATTTTATTGGAATTTTGTGTTTTTTTTTCCCTCTTTTACTTTATGGTTTGGAGTTGTTGAGACAAAACCGTGCCCGAATGTCAGTAATCAACATTATTGGGAAAAAAAAGGGAGGAAAAGAAGGCATTCCATTCACCAATACTGCAAAGTTTTTGGATACATTAATACCCATTAACACTCAGGGCGGGGGAGAAACATCACAAATGGCACACAAGCATTTCCTTAAGGATGACAACTGTTGAATTTGGTATTTTTCTATTTTATAGTGTTCATGGGTATGTCCTCTGTGTGTCATGGTGTCCGCGTTTGTGTGACTTTGACTCCTACTTCCAAACTTTTTTCAACTCCTGCTTCCTATAGTTGGTTAGCCGTGAAATTTGTTAGATTTTTCAGGCAATGTATTTTCTTATTTCAATTCATGATGGCACAAATCGGTAATTATGCTTACCATATCCTTATTCACAGTGACAATTGCAATACATCCATCGTCAATTTTCACAGAAGCTGCCTAAATCCTGATTGTTCTTATGATCTCTGTCTCAATTGTTGTCGGGAACTCAGAAAAGGTCTCCAACCTGGAGGTAATGAAGCAGAATCTTCTCTTCAACAGTTTGTTGAAAGATCTCATAGCCTAGTTACTGATGCAAAGGGGCAAATTTCTGCAAATGATTGGGAAAGCCGAATGGCTCCTCCAGCAAATGGTTGTCTGGCTCATATGCCCTGTAACTTTCCCGAATGGCGTGCGAAGATTGATGGTAGCATACCTTGCGCTCCCAAACAGCGTGGTGGTTGTGGTACTGGAATGTTAGAGCTCAGGCGCATCTTTGAAGCAGATTGGGTGGTCAAACTAATTGAGAATGCGGAGGACCTAACTTCCCATTACCATTCACCAGATATTGACTTTTCACAAGGATGTTCTTTGTGCCTCCATACCCGCACATCACAAGATGAGGAAAATCACGCTGGAGTAAGGCAAGCAGCCTTCAGGGGAAACAGTCATGATAATTTTCTTTACTGCCCAAATGCAGTTGACTTGGGAGACAGTGAGTTTGAGCATTTTCAAATGCACTGGCAGAGAGGTGAACCCGTTATAGTTAGAAATGTACTAGCAAAGACATCTGGTCTTAGTTGGGAACCAATGGTCATGTGGAGGGCCTTTAGAACTGCAAGAGAAAAATTAAAAGAGGAGACTTTCTCTGTTAAGGCCATTGATTGTTTGGATTGGTGTGAGGTATGAACATGAATTGTGTATTTTTATTTGTCTTTGGCCCTTACAATGTTTGGTATGTCCCAGGTTAGTTTCCCATGCATGCACCTAGGAATTTCTCTATCCAGTTACTTTTTCAATTGATCTTAGAAGTTGTGTTTGTCTATCCTATATGTCTTTAAAATAAATGAATCACTGTTGGCAGTATCTGGTTTCTGTCCAGTTTTATCACGCCGAACGATGTTAGTGTGTCAAGAATACTGATGGACTGTTGTGGCCCACATATAACCTTATTCTGACCTATAGTTTCTGACATTTTCGTGAAAAAGATCTTGTGCTGTTGCAATTTTTGACCATTTATACTTCTTTTTTTTTGTTGCAGGTTGAGATTAGTATTCACCAGTTCTTCAGGGGCTACTTAGAGGGCCGTAGGCATCAAAGTGGGTGGCCTGAGATGTTGAAACTGAAGGATTGGCCTCCAACAAATTCGTTTGAAGAATGTCTGCCACGGCATGGTGTTGAATTTATGGCCATGCTTCCGTACAGTGATTACACCCATCCTAGATCAGGCCTTTTGAATCTTGCTACAAAACTTCCTGATGGTGCTGTAAAGCCAGACTTGGGACCCAAAACTTATATTGCTTATGGATATTCTGAAGAGCTTGGGAGAGGTGATTCAGTGACAAAACTGCATTCTGACATTTCTGATGCGGTATGTTCATTCTGGAAATGAATAGATTTCTTTCTTCTGCACTCTGTTTTCGTAATATCTACCTCCTGTTTGTTGGAGGATATGTTTATTCTTTTTTTTCCCCAGTTTATCTGTGCTGATCTTTTTGTGTGGTTAGGTTTGATTTGGATCTGCAGGACTAACTTTTTATTATTTTGATATGAGCATTCAATACGCTGGTTGATTTCCCCTATCCTGTAAATGTCTCCCAGATGCATTTTTTTTGAACAGTTCCCCTGTTGCATTTGAGTTGTTTACTTTAATCTCATGGGCTGCCAATTTTTAAATGATAAGGTTTCCTTGAAAAACCTAATGCAACATTCCGAAATGTTTTTTTACACATGATGCTGTGTAATGTTTTCCATGTTCCCCAATTCCTTTTGTGGCATTGTGTTGCTCATGAACTTTACTTCCTAAATCTTATATTTCTGATATGATGCATGCATATGTTTTCATGGACTCACATTATGAGTTATGTAATATTTTCTTGTGAGCAATTCATTCTGCCTTACAAAGTGCAGTCACTGCATTTTTAACTTCATTCCAGGTAAATATACTGACCAACACAGGCAATGTGAAGATTCCCCCATGGCAATGCAACATCATCCACAAGTTACAGAAAGAATATGAACATGAAGATCAGAATGAGCTTTGCAGTGGGACGCAGAAGAGACTCTGCACATCTAAAAGAAAACCACCAAAGCAGCTCTGCAGGTATGAAACCATGGATTCTGCATATGAGGAGAAAGGGGACCTCAGTGAAAACTACTCTTCCGTACTGGAAAACATGAATAAGCATGTGACATCGGTTGGAGAGCAAGAGAGAACCTTTCCTATGTTAGACTCGGTGTGTTTGGAAACTGCGGGATTCAACAAATCGCGGCCTGATCTGGGATGCCCTCCTCCTCTTGAAGATACAGTTGCTATAAATGCTGATTGGCAATCTGCTGTAGATGTGAACGTGATGGATCAGATTAATGGTCTTGGCACGCACGTCTTGGAAGAATCCATCGCCTCTTTTCTGGAAAGAGACTGTGAGGAGAGCTATAATTTTGAAAGTAAACAGGACAATCTGAAGAAATGCTCGTCAACGAGCGGGATCCCCACAGAGAGTAAGTCATTACCCAAGTGTCTGAATCAGGAAAAAAGCACACTGGGCACCTCTGGGATTGAAAGAGTCATGGATGTGGAAGTTGAAAAGTATAACTATTCTTCTCTGAGCCATCAGCCTTATAAGACAACCAGCTTCATTGATGCTAGTTCATCTGTTTTGCCTAAGTGCATGAGTTTGGAGAAAAAAATCGATCAATCTAAATTCAAAGAAATCGGCTGTGGAAGGTACATTGATGTTCCAGAAAGAGGTTGCTTACCAGACAGGATAAACCGAAGCACCAGTAGTTCAGCATCATTGAAGGAAAATCCAGTTTCAGCTGAAGATGCCCTTCAGAGTAATACTGACTGTTCCAAGTTTATACATGGAGGTGCTGTTTGGGACATCTTTCGTAGGCAGGACGTGCCGAAGCTAATTGAATACTTGCAGAGGCATTGGAAAAGATTTCGCCACGTCAATAATGTTCCAGTGAATTCTGTATGATCTTTTCTTATCAATGCTCAACAGTGTTGACCAGTCTTTTTTTCTTGAACTTGGCTTATTGTTCTTGGTGTAGGTTGTTCATCCTATTCATGACCAAATTTTTTACCTAAATGAGAAGCACAAAAAACAGCTAAAGGAGGAGTTTAGTAAGACGTCGTTAATCTTCTCTTAACATTTCTTTTCACAAATGCAAAAGGATTCATGGTAGTGAATTTTTTCAGATATTGAACCATGGACGTTTGAGCAATATCTTGGTGAGGCTGTATTCATCCCTGCAGGATGCCCACATCAAGTGAGAAATAGACAGGTATGGTCAAATATCCCTGTTGAGTAGTAGAGTTCTCTTTGGGATTGCTGGCATGCATATCTCTTTTGCCTAATCTTCTTTTTGCATTGTGGTGATCAATTGATTTTTCCACACAATTTCATCAACGCTTAACTGGATCTGTTCTCCCCTAGTGTTATTGGGCATGTGAGGTATTACTAATTTTTTTAGATGAGTAATAAGGCTGATATTATAATCAGTTCCTTGTATCTTGCATTTCGTCTGACAGCAGAAGTCTACAGTCATGAATGAGGTCATACAAGAAAAATACAATCATCACAGTATGGTACAAGATCAATCTGATGCTACTACAAGATGGACCCCCTTAGTTTCTCATTACTTTCAATATCGTGGCTGCCATTCTGTTCAGTTGTGCCATTTATGGTAGTGTTACATGGTTATCTGGCACTTACCTTGCATTTCTATGTTCCTTCTGGAACAAAAGTTGTGTCAGATATCCATTCTCCAGTGGTCCAGTAACTAGGCAGTTCGAAGTTTAGCTCAAAGGATCATCCAATATTCTTTATATGTTTGCATCATTTTTGTTTTTCATTTCTACAACATCTTATCCACATTTTATCGATTTGGATTTTCAACTATATGTTTAAGTGCAGACAGAATGTATTGTTTCTATTGTGAAGAGAAGTTCACTTTAGAGTTTGACTTTTTTCTAACTTTTGTATGTCCAGACCCTTAAATCTATAAAGATAGTTACTTAGTTTGTGCCAAGTGCGAAAGCTGCAATTATTCAAGGCTCCTGATATGTATAGCCATTGGTGTCCGTAATTTATCTATCTTGATTTCCCTTTATTTTGTTCATCTTTGAGCACTGTCTCCGTCTTTGCAATATTAGCATAGTGATTGATGTACGTTCTCTGATTTTTTCCAGCCCTGCATCAAAGTTGCCGTTGACTTTGTATCCCCTGACCATGTTCAAGAGTGCATCCAGCTGACAGAAGAGTTTCGCCTGCTTCCAAAGTCCCACAGATCCAAGGAAGATAAATTGGAGGTACATGTCACTAAAATTAAGTTTTAGTTACAAACAACTCCCCATGAATTCTGTGTTCTTAGCAATTTGATTTCATGGTATAAGGAGGATGTTAGCAAGCTTTGAAGCATAGTTATAGATTTATTAGTCATTTGATCATACTATTTGCTCAATTAAGCATGACATGATGAACTCGTGGAGTTTTGAGATAAGTTTCATCTATCTTAATACGATAATACCTGATGGTTATTAATCTCAAGGTAGCATCAGCATGCACCACTGTGTATTCCACAGTCAGCCAGTGCGCCTATGTATATGGATACTTCTTCTATACCTATCTAGTATATTACATTGAAGATAATAATGATCAGACCTTACCGAATGGATGGCTATGAGCTATGAAGACACGTTTCAGAGCCTCAAGGGATGTATGACGGGTAGTGGAAAGTGGTTACTTAATTGGGATATCCTTCTCAAAATTTATTAAAAGCGTTTTAATATATTTTTTGATAGGAAACAAAGATATTATTAATAATAAAATGATGGAGTACAAAAGGAGAGCAAAGCTGGGACAAGTAGTCCAACCCAAGTGCAGAACAACATAATAGCTCCACATAAAGACAAAAAACCAGCAAATTATGGACATTTTAACAGTTGTAAACAAAAGTCCAGTTAGCCACAATGTCAACAGGGGGCATATTTCCAAACTTCTTATAGACCAACACGTAAATGATCCTAAGAAACTGGCACTACTCCATAAACCTTCAACCACCTCACATTTATGCTAAAAAATTCTTGCATTTCTTTCTATCCAAATCACCCAAATAGTGGCAAACATTGCACACTCCCAAAGAGTGACTCTTTTACTCTTTATTCCAAAATAGTTATAATTCACCCCACACAGATGATATGAATCTTGGAACTACCCAAGATCCAGCCACCTCCTACATTTTGTTCTGTAATGCAATTGTGCAATGCAAAAATAAGAGATCTAGATTCCCACAACACATGACACACCATTGAGGGAAAAGGCATGCAGTATGCCTTCTTTTTTGAAGCAAATCATTAGTATTACTCTTGCCATGAGCAATTACCAACACAAAGATGAATAAAAATTTGGGAGAGAGGAGTCATCAATCAAGGAATCATAAAAAGATTAGCCAGAGAATGACCCCATTGAGTCCATGACCCAACTAATTTCATCCAACGAAATGACAAATCAAGATGTGAAGTTGTAATGCTAAGCAAAAAATGAAAGGCGATCAATTCTAAAGTTTCTCTATCATTAAGATTTGTCCGAAAATTAAAATATCAAGATACTAAATGAAATAAGGCCTAATTATCGAAGCAATACGAGCAGATAACACGAGATACTATAGAGGCGAGGGTAAGAACATGCCAAAGATGACTTTCCAGTCCAAAAGTTCTCCCAAAACCAAATTCTCTGCCCATTACACACAACAAATTTGACCCTTTGAGCAAAGAAAGGTAATGTCTTAGAACTGAATTTTCATGAGTTTCGAAAACTATCCCTCTCAATTCAATTTGTATCTAATTCATTAGCCTTTAAAGCATATTTGATAACTGAATTCGACAATGAATTTTGTTACAGCGGATACCTCCAAAGTCATTTTTCCGACCAAAGCTATGTTTCTGGTCCTCAAGTTACCCACCAAAAGACCACCTTTAACTCTTAAGTATGATGATTAGCCGACTCCAAACGTTGGGACAAGGTTTTGTTGATTTGAGTATTGGGCGAAATTTCTGTTAGTTTGAGAACACATCTAAACAAGGTTAAAAAATTGTTACTGATGAGAACTGTAATTTGCAGTCTCATACCATTACTTGGCTTCATGCTGGATGCTATTGAAGTTGAAGACTCGTGGAAATATGTTTACATGCTTATTGCCAAATATTGTGTATCAGTAAAAATTCCAGTCACACATGGGTTCAAAAATTCAATGGCTTTGGATGATTGTAATGTTTCTTTCATTTATTAATAAGATGTTTGTTTCTTATCAAAAAAAAAAAAAGAAAAAGGAAAATAAATCAATTGAGATTACTGTTTCCTCTTATTTTTTTTTCCTAATTGTACAAAAATTGCTTTGGGAAATGGAGTGAGTAGATGTTTTAGAACATTTTTTTGAACAGCAAAATGCTCTTGAAATATGTGATGAACAACAGGATAAATTTGTTATTCCCATGGATGTTACTGATGTGGAGAAGTCCATCTGCATATGTAGGTAAAGAAAATGACACTATATGGTGCACGTCTGGCTGTTGATGAAAGTCGAAACCTGATGTTGAAACTTCAGTAAGATTTCTTTCACTTTTGAACTTTTCTCCTTCTGCTAACACCCATTTCTGTGTGTTGATGGCACCACTTGGATGGCGGGTTTGATTTAATTCTATGGAATAATCCCTGTTGGAGGAGTATGTTTGTAATTGTTTAGGTCTTTATATGGGGAAAGGGGAAATCTCATATTTTCACTTCAGATTTTCTAAAAAGTGATCTTAGAAAATACTGGTTGGGGCTGACACAACTGAAATCCATTTTCAAGGACTCCGTAAATGCAACCGTTCATGGCAAAGAAATTCAATTCAACAAGAAAAGACCATATGTTGGTGCAAGAAGAGAAGGACTAGCGAATGAGCAGTTAAAAGCATGCACAAATAGGAACATGGGCGGAGCTATGTATTGTTCAGGGTGGGCATGTGTCCCTCCAATTTATTTATTTTTTTATTACCTAAGTATATATATTATATATTTGTATAATATATCACTTGTGCCCACCTAAAACTAAAGACAAAAATACTAGGCCCACCAACTACACCCAAAAAAAATTAAAAAACCAAGCCCGCATAAAACAAAAAAAAAAAACTTTGGGCCCATATTGTTGAAATCTGAGTCTCGTACAAAAAATTAAAACTTAAATCATGTTAACTTGCGACTCAAATTGATCGAGTTGTGACTCAATGAAATTGAGTTAGGATTGATCCCCAAAACTTAGGATGGATTCCAAATTGTTGAAATTTGGTATCGATCTAATTTTTTAATTGATTGAGTTGTCAGTTGATCATGGTGTATCATATCTTCTCAGTTTGTTATGGGTATAGTATGAAGTTTTATAATGCTGAGCAGTTTTGTAAAGCCAAATAGAACAATGAGACAAGTTTTTTATTTTATTAAGGCTTTCTCTAGATGACCTTAATTTTATTATTTATGAATTTTTGCAAGGGAAAGTTCTTGCAATCGACCTTCATTTAACCTTATTTTTTTTACGAAAAATCGTCTCTATTTTTATTCAAGTATCGATTATAGTTTTTATTGTGTGTCAATAGATTTTAAATTTGTTTATTATGTTTAGCTGTTAAATTTTAGTTTAATAATTTTACTATATTAATATCTCAGTGTGTTTGGAACATCATTTATTGAATAAATTTAATGGATTGTTAGTGAATAACTGATATTTTTTAATTACAAAATTGACAATTAGCTCCATTTTTTATGATGGTGATAATTAGTCATTTTTTGTATATGTACAATATGCATTATTTTTTGGCATTTTTTATGTTAAATGGAATTCATGTATCAAATGTGATATAATAAATATAAATATATTATACAGTGATTGATTAGGAAGAAAAAAAATTAGAGTGCGTAATTAAATTGCCCATCCTGAGCAAAATTTCTGGCTCCACCCTTGAGTTGGAAGCGAATGGTTTATGAAGACAGCATGTTCCACACAAGTGTGTAGAACCAAGTCCGAGACAGCCTGTACTTTGGGAGAATATGGGGAGGTGTCTGTTGAAGCAGCAGTTTTGTTTTTTGTTTTGTACATCCATAATACGGGAAAATAAGATACTTTGTAATTGTTATTGCTGATGGTTCATCTTCCTTGTAACGGTGCTCAATCGCATCTTGCAGTTCAACAAAGCGAGACGAGAAAGGTGCTGAGCAAGCTATGGTAGATGAGAGCTCTAAGTAGCCAAAATACAACCAAAGAATATACAGGGTGTGTTTATCTCCTGAAATAATCCATTTAATGCAAGGCATGCTAGCATAAGCATTTTTGGATGCCCGTATTGTTGTATATAATACTATATGTGAATGATTGCTGGCAGTTAGTGTAAATAGCCCAGAGCATCTGATTGTAGTTTGTCATGAATGTGGATCTTATAGAAGAGGAGTCAGTCGTATTTGCATTTCTAGTTCCCATACTTGGAAAATCTACTCTTTGATGTATTAGCAGAAACTCGAATTGTCAAGCATGAAAATGTAGGTTCCAGTATGAGGGCAGCACGTTTGTGCAATATTGTGCAAAAAATGCCACAATGAGATGAAATCAACACTGAGCGTCTTCTTTGTTTCAAGCTGAGGTAAACTTGAAAACCTCCACTCTACTTTCATCTATTGTGACTGTGCACTGGTTGAATTCAATATCTCTTTGCCGGTTCGGCCTCCTTGTGACGTCCAGTATATTGTCAAGGCTGTCCTTCATTTATCTTCAGGTTTCATTTTGTGCAGGATTGACAAGGTCCATGGAGACATTGTTGCTGATGCTCGTGAATATCCTGCATTTACCTTCAGGTTTTGTTTTTCGTCCATGATTGAGAAGGTCCCTAGAGACATTATTGCGTATGCTCAAGGATATCCTGCATTTTTCTTGAGGTTTG
This sequence comes from Ilex paraguariensis, assembly GCA_963454935.2. Taxonomy (NCBI): domain Eukaryota; kingdom Viridiplantae; phylum Streptophyta; class Magnoliopsida; order Aquifoliales; family Aquifoliaceae; genus Ilex; species Ilex paraguariensis. Next base: position 527,790 of record CAUOFW020001591.1, read on the forward strand.
ACTGTGTAGGATTGAGAAGGTTTCTGTAGACGACGTTGCTGATGCTCATAATTTTTTTTATCCAGAAAGGCCTTGCTCAAGTATTTCAATTTCAGATGATATTACATGTTCCTTAGTCTTCTATCTTTTAGGTTAGTAGGGTTTCTTTGTTTTATATCCTTTTGTTTTTCTTAGTTACTGTCAGCTGGATATGCTATGTTTTGTACTCTTTTGGTGTGATTAGCAGTTGGGGCCTAATTAGGATCATCCATTGATTTCCTGAAATGACATAGGACATAGGTGTGTCTCTTTGCCTTCAGAATCAATCAGTTAATTTCCTTTGTTCCATTTCTTTGGGCACCAGTGAGCCTTTCTCCAGTAGATTCTGCCCTTTCCCTGTCAACAAAATGCCAACATCCTCCATAAACTAGACTGAGTTATTGGAAAAATTAGTGGGTGCAAATTCATAGCCATTTTTTGCATCTCATGTTATGGTTCATACAAAGAGCTGCTGTTTCATTTTCTTTTCGCCCGGCGGTTGCAAATTTTGGGTGCATATGAACCCGGAGTGGCAAAGTATAACTTGTGCTAGTCGTCTAACAAAAATATAATCTTTGATAAAGCAAAATTGAGAAATATGATTCATATAGTTGAAAAAGGCGGCTCAACAGTATTAAAAAAAAAAACTTGGGCTTTAGGCCTTTAATTTTTAAAAGGTCCTAAAATTTTAAGTATATTCTTAACTCAGAAAAAATTAAATTTATTAAATTTTAAACCCTAAAAAAAAAGTCTCAAAAAATTAAATATAATTAAAATTTTTATTGTAATAATTTAGGTCTATGATTTAATTCATAACATTAGAAACATAAAAATCATAAGTTGAAAAAATTAAAATTAATCAAAAGTCAACTCATATTTATTCTTATCCATCCTCTTTTTGTGTAAAAATAAGTAAAAAATATAAAAGAAAAAATTAAAATTAAACTCTCTCTCTCTCTAGTAAAACATTTTTCTTGGCAACACTAGTATATTTTTCTTCCGTCTCTCTCTCACATAATAAATTAAAAGGAGAATTACATTCAGATCATTTGAAGTTTATTCCTTAATTACTTATAATTTCTAATATTTGAAATATTACGCACAAGCTCCCTGAAGTTTGTAAGCACGTAACAATTAATATATTAGATAATAAATTATACTTAGACTCCTAAAGTTTGTAAACATATATTATATTTAGATCCCTTAAATTTAAAATGTTATATTTAAACCAAAAACACTTCAATTAAAGATAGAATATTAAATATTTTAAATTTTATAATTAAAACTCTTGTTCTATTGTATCATTTATTGAAATAAAAATAAAAATTTAATTTTTTCTTGAAATTAGTATACATTTATTTGGGTGTTTGGCTAAATGAAATTTACACTCCTTTTCGTATGGTATGACAGCATATTTATAACAATTATTATTATTATTATGATGGCAGTGTGTCTGGCAAGGTTCAAACTTGAACCTAGTTAGTTTGTCTTGTTGGCAATTTTAACCACCAAAACATTGTTAGTTGTCCAATTACAATTACAATAACCAGCGGTAGAAGGGGGATCTTCCATCCGTTGGATTTCAATCTGTCTTCAATTTTCTTCGAATTTCGACGGTGATCCTTACTTTTCTGTCTTCACAGATACTCGGAAGAGAGAGAGCGATGAATCGATTCTGAAGAACCAAATAGCCCCTTTTCCCTAAAAAGGAGGTTCCTTTCTTCGTTCTCTCTGTGTCACTCTCTCTCTCTTTCTCTCCCAATTTTCGTTCAACTTCTTTTGGTTCTTCTTTCTGCCGTCGAACCCTCCTGAATGAAGAAACAAAGGAAAGCGAGAAAATAAATGAAAACAATTGAAACTTGAGGAGACCATCAGTTTTTCATGCTTGAATTCTGATTTTTTTTCGAAGTGGGTGTTGAGATTTGTCCATAAATAATGGATTTGGATAACATTGAGTGCGTATCGTCTACAGATGGCATGGAAGATGAAGAGATCAATTCTAATCATCCTCATACTTATCATCATCAATACCCATCAAAGCTACACAATAATCACATTCTCCCCACTGGAATTGTCCCTACAGGCGTCCATGAATTGCTGGAATGCCCTGTTTGCACCAATTCTATGTACCCTCCAATCCATCAGGTAGGTCTACTCTCTATTTCTTCCTTCTGACTACTCGTCGTTTTTCTACATATGTGTTTTCTTGTATGCATTCCTAAGTTGGGAAATGCTTGGTATGTTGAATTTGATGGCTCTGGGGCAGGGTTTGGTAGGAATTTGAAATTGGGATTTCATGGAATTATGGGTGCAAGGTCAGGTTTTGGTTGACTTTTGGTTAAGAGGTGTGTGGAATGGACATGAGTTTAAGGAATGCCTTACATTTTATTTAATTGGGATTTGATGTGTTGGGGTTTCTTTTGGTTCTGGATATTGTGGGATCAATGTTTCACACTGCCTCTTGTAATGCATTGCGGATTGCAAATCTCATTAGAAAAGTCCATCCATTCATTCTGATTTGGGGGTAAAACACTCGAAACATTAACCCTTGATTAAGTAATATTTGGAATGCCAAAAGATTTTACGAGCCAGCACCAAAGTACTCTTTGAAAGAGAAGATAGAGAGTTGAGGTGGGTAACAAAATGTTAGACCTAGACTAGGAGCTGTTGCGTTTCTGGAAACTTTCTTGTCTAGTCTGTTCAAATGTCTGGACTTTATGAGTTCAAAGAGATGGCGTGTGATGAAGAGATTTGAGGAAGTTGTCTGTTATGTATGAAAATTTTCAATTACAATGGCACATTGTGAAATAATAGACCGTGAGAAAGTTGCCGGCGCTGGTAGGCATCCACAATGGCAATTTTGAATGGAATTGGGAGCTTATGTGAGGGGTGCATGAGAACTGAATGTGAAAATGTTTGGGTTTATGACATATGTCCTGCAGAGAATGGAAAGACAGGTGCACTATAGAGTTGGGTTTCAAGTCCGTCGGGCATGTAAAACAGAATCCCAAAAAGAAAAAAAGAAAGAAATTACATTTGGAATGTGCGTTTTTTCAGTTTTTGGTTGATTTCAGACCAGTCTTGCAGAATAGGAAATCCATAGAGATAGAAAAGGGCCGTGGTGTGAACAAATCTCTCCTCTGTTGTTCATCTAAAAAATGGGTAGCTCCAGCTTGATTATTTGATTGAAACACAAGAAGCTTGTAAACGTCACAATGATCTATTGTCTAATTGACCTAAAGGTTAATAAAATTTGGATGACCAATAGAAGTACAAGAGAGGAAAATCGCCCCACGGGATGGGAGATTAGAAAAGGAAATAAGAGCGCAAACTTGTTTTGTGAAATTTCAGCTCCAGATGAATAATCATCTCTCTTACAGACTTCACTATTTGATCTGTCCCCTAATGTGCTTTAAATGCTCCTAAAAGAGTTAAGAATTTCAGATTGTTGTTTAAAATTGAACATTCTTACGGAGTGCTTTGTCAATGACAACCAACCCCTCTTCAAAATAGGTGTTTTTGTTTGACTGATAGTTTGGAGTTTTAACATCACTTCATCTATTGCATTTCTATGAGGAATTTGAGACTTGCCAGTGTTTGATATCGTCCTTTTGAATTACTGGTCTTGGAGTGGACAAAATAGTTGTGGGTTCAGATCCTTTGAGCAAGATGTATATGGCTGACTGCGGTCAGTTTTTCCTCCTTGAGCATAATGGGTTCAGCAAGACTTTTGCAGTTTTTCTATTAGATAGGCATTATGGTCTCACTGAGAAGGGATCCAAGTTATCTGCATTGTTCCATCCTAAGTTTTATTTTTATTTCATCTATTTTTGCTATAGCTTGCATTATGTTGATCAGAGAGGAATGTGGGATGTTATTATTTTGATAGTCTTTTCCCATAACAATGGCTTGAAAGATTGCCATTCGTTGCTTTTGGTTCATGGTACTTTACAGGGCTTATTGGCTTATGCAACCTAGGATCTTGGCAAAGTTGAGTTATTCTGAAGAGTCATGTAATATAATCTATCTGGACTTGGGAGCTTGCATAATTGATTGGTTAATACACACACACACACACACACAAACCCGTTAGTGACAGAATCAGTGGTGGATTTAGTATGGGGGCAGCTGCCCCCACTGAAATTTTAAAATTTTTTGGGACTTAGGTGTAATTTCAAGAATTTCTTAAATTTGCCCCCCACTTAAATTTTTTTAAACTATAAGGCATATTAATATAATTTTCAACCCTTAAAAAGCTAACTTTTGGCAGCTTTTTCTCATTTTTCATGCCTGACAGTTGCCCTAGTGAAATTTTAAAAAATTTTAAGACCTAAGTGTAACTTTAAAATTTCAAGAATTTCTTAAACTTATCCCACTAAAATTTTCTTAAAGTATAGGGTATATTAATATAATTTTAAACCCTTAAAAGTTAACTTTTGGCTGCTCTTTTTCACGCTTGCTTTTTTTTTTCGTAAGCTTTCGTCTTCTTCGTCTAAACTTCTAGTCCAGTCCAGGCGTCTAGCCGACATCCCCTTTTCTTTCTTTTATTTAGTCTCTTTATTAGTTCCTTTGGTGTATTTATCAACAAATCACCCTATTGGATTCTCAATCATTGTGCAAATCAAATTTGAAGAAACCCTGGAGATAATTTTGAAGCTAAGGAGAGGTAATCTATAAACCAAATTTTTTGATAGTAGTATTAACACTAATCTAAAATCAGATTTTTTATATTAAAAAATTAGTTTTACTCTTGTAGAATTGATGGTTGTTTGGTATATTATTGATGGACTTATATATGAAGTTTTTTTTTTTGTTTCGTCTTGGATCACCACTCAACTATTTTGAATTTTTGTTAAAGCTAATGTTCAGATTGACTATCTGAGATTCTTAGTTAGTGTTATTTTTCTTCTCTATGATTAAATTGCTTTAATTGATTTCCTGAAATTCTAGTTTAGATTATATTTGGGATTTATAGATTATATTTTGATTATGTGTAGTCCATTATCTCATTTGTTATGAACTTAATGACGTACTCTTAAACTTGAATCTAATTAGACAAATTTATTTTTTAATCAGCTATGAATAAGTTTCCCCTACTGAGGCAAAATCTTGGCTCCACCCCTGACAGAATGGACTTCCTTTCATACTAAAAGCATCTCTTTTAGAATGTGAAAAGTCCTTGTTTTGGGCCTTCGCTAGTATGGCCATGGATGATCTCAAACAAGTAGTTCTTTCTCTCAATTTTCTTAACTTTTAGTTTTTCACATCGCCGTAGTGATTGCAATCTATGAAGGAAGAGCAACAATTGATCACTGATTTACTTCTTTGCAGTGTCACAATGGTCACACACTGTGTTCCACCTGTAAAACAAGGGTGCATAACCGATGCCCAACTTGTAGACAAGAGCTCGGAGATATCAGGTGCTTAGCACTGGAGAAGGTAGCAGAATCGGTTCAACTGCCCTGCAAGTATTATTCATCGGGATGCCCAGAGATATTTCTGTATTACTGCAAACTCAAACACGAGGCATTGTGCAACTTCAGGCCATATAATTGCCCATATGCTGGATCAGAGTGCTCTGCTACTGGGGACATTCCTTATCTGGTTGGCCATCTGAGAGATGATCACAAAGTGGACATGCACAGTGGATGTACATTCAACCATCGGTATGTGAAGTCCAATCCACGTGAAGTAGAAAATGCCACCTGGATGCTTACAGTAAGTATTTTACTTCCATTTTTGAATTGGATTTTCAATAACAAAACCGGTGTAGAAATTAAATTACATAATGTGCCTTGTTTAGCTATACATTTAAAATATCTGTTTGCGGAGTTGCTGGGCCAGACCTTTTTCCTGCCAAAGCTTTATCAGCACACCCTTGCTGTGCAATTGGATTAATCATTCGGTTGTGCTGTAAAGTCTGCGTAGGCAATCTAGCAGATGGGTTTGTTTGAGGGAGACTTTGGAACATGGAGTCAGAACGATCTTACACCGTCTCAGAATGAACCCCTTCGTTTTTATGTGGAAGTTGAATCACTATATTTAGCATGCATGAAATTATTTTTAGAATCAAGATAAATGTTCTTAGTACAACCGTCTGTGTGTTTGTGCACTCGTTATTATTCTTGCAATTTATCCTATATGGTTTCTCTGTTCCTACTTCCTAGTCATGTGAATGAAGTACAGAAAATGAACTTTCTCATTCCACATAACCACACTTTGTAATGTCGATAGGAAAAAATTGGATTTATTAATGAAACCCCTTGACTTTTGCANTACTCTTGTAGAATTGATGGTTGTTTGGTATATTATTGATGGACTTATATATGAAGTTTTTTTTTTTGTTTCGTCTTGGATCACCACTCAACTATTTTGAATTTTTGTTAAAGCTAATGTTCAGATTGACTATCTGAGATTCTTAGTTAGTGTTATTTTTCTTCTCTATGATTAAATTGCTTTAATTGATTTCCTGAAATTCTAGTTTAGATTATATTTGGGATTTATAGATTATATTTTGATTATGTGTAGTCCATTATCTCATTTGTTATGAACTTAATGACGTACTCTTAAACTTGAATCTAATTAGACAAATTTATTTTTTAATCAGCTATGAATAAGTTTCCCCTACTGAGGCAAAATCTTGGCTCCACCCCTGACAGAATGGACTTCCTTTCATACTAAAAGCATCTCTTTTAGAATGTGAAAAGTCCTTGTTTTGGGCCTTCGCTAGTATGGCCATGGATGATCTCAAACAAGTAGTTCTTTCTCTCAATTTTCTTAACTTTTAGTTTTTCACATCGCCGTAGTGATTGCAATCTATGAAGGAAGAGCAACAATTGATCACTGATTTACTTCTTTGCAGTGTCACAATGGTCACACACTGTGTTCCACCTGTAAAACAAGGGTGCATAACCGATGCCCAACTTGTAGACAAGAGCTCGGAGATATCAGGTGCTTAGCACTGGAGAAGGTAGCAGAATCGGTTCAACTGCCCTGCAAGTATTATTCATCGGGATGCCCAGAGATATTTCTGTATTACTGCAAACTCAAACACGAGGCATTGTGCAACTTCAGGCCATATAATTGCCCATATGCTGGATCAGAGTGCTCTGCTACTGGGGACATTCCTTATCTGGTTGGCCATCTGAGAGATGATCACAAAGTGGACATGCACAGTGGATGTACATTCAACCATCGGTATGTGAAGTCCAATCCACGTGAAGTAGAAAATGCCACCTGGATGCTTACAGTAAGTATTTTACTTCCATTTTTGAATTGGATTTTCAATAACAAAACCGGTGTAGAAATTAAATTACATAATGTGCCTTGTTTAGCTATACATTTAAAATATCTGTTTGCGGAGTTGCTGGGCCAGACCTTTTTCCTGCCAAAGCTTTATCAGCACACCCTTGCTGTGCAATTGGATTAATCATTCGGTTGTGCTGTAAAGTCTGCGTAGGCAATCTAGCAGATGGGTTTGTTTGAGGGAGACTTTGGAACATGGAGTCAGAACGATCTTACACCGTCTCAGAATGAACCCCTTCGTTTTTATGTGGAAGTTGAATCACTATATTTAGCATGCATGAAATTATTTTTAGAATCAAGATAAATGTTCTTAGTACAACCGTCTGTGTGTTTGTGCACTCGTTATTATTCTTGCAATTTATCCTATATGGTTTCTCTGTTCCTACTTCCTAGTCATGTGAATGAAGTACAGAAAATGAACTTTCTCATTCCACATAACCACACTTTGTAATGTCGATAGGAAAAAATTGGATTTATTAATGAAACCCCTTGACTTTTGCATTAATTATCTTGTCACCCTCTGAAATTTGGAAGTCGGGACAGTAAGAACCCTCAGCAACATGAAACACCTTGGCAGTGAAAAAGATGGCATTAACAAATAACATTTCAAAAATCAACTTTGCCCCTTTGTTCCTGGTTGGAACAAAGTAATCATATTCCCAAACTCAATCCTTATTGGGTTAAAATTATTCCGAGATCCAAATACTCATCTTCTTCGTTTTGTCTCTCTTACGCAAACAGACAAGCATTCAAACATGTGCAGTAATGCTTATGCACAGCCCCTGTGAACCACACCAGAAACATACCCCGGCACACAATTTTTTTTTGGTGTTTTTCTTCCTTCTCTGCCATCCAGTCCGATACACATGACCTATTTTACTCTGCAATCAAACTGTGCCACCCGTCTCCCCTTGACTTCACATCTGATGGTGCCAGATTTGAGGCATAGCAATTAGGACATTTGGGTGATTTAAATTCTGTAATCACTGCAAATTTTGCAATAAACAGTATGAAAACTTGGAGAAGAAATAAGATTGTTTATTGGTAAGGCAGTTGTGTCGTATCTGTTGATAGCAACACCGTACTGTTCTTGGTGTGTGTGCAGTCCCTGTTTAGGGGGTGGGTGGTGCTCTGGATGTTTGTGTGGTGGGGGGGATAGGGTGTTTGCGTGGTGGATCAGGGAGAGAGGTTCTACACTGGCAGGGTGGAGGCATGGAGGATTGCTGGAGGGGGAAAGACCCCTCAGAAATGCTTCTCCTTCTCTCTGTTTTCTTGATTCATTTGTTTGATTTTGACCTGCAGTATTTAAGATTTTTCAATAAAAATCAACTGCTGGGGTGTTCGTGTCGTGTTGAGAAATGTGAGGGATGATCAAATGACAAATTCATACATCAGGGCACGTTGGACGGAGTTGAATATATTTGTCATCCGATCTATGCGATGACAAAGTAGCTTGTTGGAAGACGTGAATTGGTGTACCATGCTCAGCATTGGAGGCGACTGGATTGTGTAATCACAAATGCAAGACTGAACAACTCAGGATCACAAACCACACATTTGATGTTTCCAGTTCTTTTTTTTTTTTACTGGTGTCTCATAACATCTTGTTTGTTCTGCTTTTGTCAGGTCTTCCATTGTTTTGGTCAATACTTCTGCCTTCACTTTGAAGCCTTCCAGCTTGGCATGGCCCCTGTTTACATGGCATTTCTTCGTTTCATGGGCGATGAGATTGAGGCTCGCACTTACAGCTACAGCCTAGAGGTAGGAGCAAATGGCAGGAAGCTCATATGGGAGGGTACTCCCAGGAGCATCCGCGATAGCCACCGTAAGGTAAGGGACAGCCATGATGGTCTCATTATCCAGCGACATATGGCACTTTTCTTCTCTGGTGGGGACAGGAAGGAGCTGAAGCTTAGAGTTACAGGAAGAATATGGAAGGAACAACAGAGTCCAGATGGTGGGGTATGCATGCCAAATCTCTGTAGCTGAGGTAGTTAATTTTGGAAGGCATTTTTAACAGTTCGTGTTTTTCACTCCGTGTATGTGTTGTATTGTACCCTTACGAACTTGTTCTGCTTGTTAATGTATAAGGAAGGTTGAATTACCCGCAGTTTCTGCAATTTTAGTTTCAATAAATTGTTTAATAAGTAACTTTTTTCCTTATCATACTGTGTTCCTTTGTCTTCCCCAATTTCAGATGGAATCTTTTATTTTTCGGATTTAGACCCCATGCATTAAAAGCATACCCAGGACGGATGAACAGGACTGTATTGGACCAGGTGACTGAATTCAGAGTCGACAATTAGTGTTGGCATATAGTGTGATAGGTCAGAAGAAAATTTGATTTATCATAACTAAAGACCCATAAAAATCAACAGGTTACTAAAATAAATGGAAGTCAGATAGTGCATCAACATCAAAAGTGCAATACTTACTTCAGTGATGGAGTTCATACATAAATCCGCAAACCCTGAGAGAATGTTGATTATTTCTCGAAAAGCCAGAACTCATAAACCCACAACAATAAGAGATACATCATGATCACTTTCATCTAGTTACAACGCATATCATATAAGGTTTATACCCTTAGCCACTTCGATGAAGATAGATAAAACAACAAAGAAAAATAATTATCCACATCACTTTTCTTTCCAAAACGCTTGAACACTTAAGCTGTTACCTGCTCACTTGCTCCATCTTCTGCCTCAGTCATATTCCCACCTTGAACTACTTCTTCATCCAATCCCATACCAGCAGAATCGGTACTCATAGAAGTAATTTCCCCAACACTCTCTTCTTTTTCTGCTTGGACTGCACTTACAGATGTTGCCTCAGCAGCATTTTCACTGGCAGCTGGTAACTCTTCCTCCTTTTCCTTATTTCCAAACAACTTCGATGGTATGAGAGAGGAAATGGCCGCTCTGGCACTGGCCTTAGCTTTTTCTGCTGCTTCAGCCTCCCTAGCCACAGCTTCGGCCTTCTCCCTGTCTATATCCTCCATGAGCTTCACCACATCCTCATCTCTCCCTTCTTTCCTCAATTCCTCTTTAACAAAATCTTGCAACTCTGTGGTAAAATCAGTTGGATCATCCCTATATATCCTCCCAACAATGCTGAGCACCTCATCATGCTTTCCAATATCAAACAATGCCTTCATCATGAATTTATAGCTCTCATCATTCATCCTCAGCTTCCCCACCATCATATCAAAGAACCCTTTTGCCTCATCTACCTTCCCAACCTTAACCAAACCATCAACCAACTTATTATAAACTGCCAAGTTTGGCCTCAACTTAGACTCGATCATTGTTTTATAATAAGCAGCAGCATCATCAGGCCTATTCTCTTTAAAGCAAGTATCCATGAGTAAAACAAAAGTAAACTCATCCGGGTTCACTCCTTTCTCACCCATACCTTTGTAAAGCTCCTCCCCTTCGCCCAACAAACCATTGTTACACAACTGCTCAATCAAGTTATTATATGACAAAGTATCTGGACTACATCTCTTCACACCCATATTATTAAAAACTTCAATGGCATCATGAAATCTCCCTTGTGCACAATACCCATCCACCATCACATTAAAGCTCCCCAAATTCACAGTCAACGACTTCGGTGGATTATGCGCGTTCATCATCCTATCAAACAACCTCAATGCCTCATCAAACTTCCCATTCCTGCTCAACCCATCAAGCACCAAATTAAACGCAACAGCACTCATTTTAATCTTTGAATTCTCACCCACCGTCTCCTCATAACACTGCATAGCCTCCTCTTCCATTCCCCTCAAAAAATATCCTTTCACTAAAGGCCCATACACAACTCCATCAGCCACAAACCCACCCATCTTCTCCTTCAATTCCTCGTAAAGCTTAAAAATCCCGTCAGCGTTCTCATTCTTTGCTTGACCCGACATCAGATAGCTATAAACAATTGGGTCAGGGTTGAAGCCCTTGGACAACATCTCATCTTTCAATTCCATTGCTCTATCAACCTTAGTGCTATCGACAAGTCCTTTGATTAGAATTCGATATGTAGTGGGTGAGGGGTTGAAGGGGGCATCATTGATCAATTGTTTGTAGTGTTCCAAGGCAGTGTCGGTTTTCCGACAATCCATGTATGCATTGATGAGGAGATTATGGGTAACGATGTTGGCAGCAACACCGGCCTGGGTGATGAAGCGGTGGAGAGAGAGGAGGTCGGAGTAGCGGGATTGGCGAAGTTGGGCAGCCATAACGGAGTTGCAGGTGAAGATAGTGGGGCGGCAATTTGAGTAGATCGAGTGGCGGGTGAGGAGAGCAGCTTCTTCGAGGTCGTTCTCACGGATAAGTTTGAGGATGCGGTTGTGGAGGTTGAGGCGGTTTCCGGTGAGGACCGAGACGGATTCAGGAAGTTTTGGGGCGTTAGGGTTTTGATGGGTAGGGCGTTGGGTTTGTTGGGGTGGTGGCGATTGGTGGCGGAGGGAGGAGAGAGGGGGTTCGATGCGAAGGCGGCGTTTGCGCTTGCGGCGTTCGGCAGCGGCTTCCTCGGGAGTGGCGAAGGAGAGGAAGCGAAGGGAGATAAAGGAGGGTGGTGGGCGGTGGTGAAAGTAGGATTTGGTAAGGTTTTTGAGGTGGTATAGGTACGTGGGTTTGGAAAGAGCCATGGTTGAGAAAAAGTGACACCAAGTGAGAGGTTTTGCAGAAAATGGAGTACAAGGGGGGTTTAGGGTTTTTGTGTAGAAGCTGCAATGAGACGATGGATTGTGGTGGGCGTTGGTGTGGGTGTTGGGACCCACCCGAGACGATGGGGATGGGATATTGGGATGGATGAGTCACCCATGGGCTTGGGACGGCCTACAAAACAATGGGTTTGGGTGTACTCTTTAGTGGTCTGCTATTTGATAAGTATAAGTATTTCAGAAAATTGTAGGTCAGTACATTATGGCCGACTTTCTTCTTTGTTTTTTTTTTGATAGACTGCTTATTAGTTGGACACTTCTATCCCACCACCACTGTCACTGTATAACCATCACCCCTACCACCCCTACCCTTTATTACCTCACCACCACCCTTCACGACCATCAACGCTATCACTACCACCCACCGTCACCACCGTCACCACCGTCATTACCACTCACCACCACTATCATCGCTTACTTATACTCTCTTCTCTATATTTGTAATTTAATTTTAAATGTGAATATAAATATATTTATTATTGACCATTTTTTTATTATTTTGTATCTTCAGACACAAGCAATAATTAGTACTTTTAAAAGTTACAACTTCTACAATTTTTTTCAATTGTAACTTTTATCTAAAATAGATGTAATTCTGCCTTAAAAAAATTATAAATATTGATCAATATGATATGATACAAAAATGGGTACTATAATTTTTCTCATAAATTTAATAATTTCTTATCAACAAGTCTTTGGAATGAGTATATAAGTTTGGTGCACTCAACCCAAGGTTGTATTGCTTTTATATTCTTCTGCTTCCCTTTGGAGAATATTTATAATAGAATAAATGCTAGATGGACTTAAAAACTAGATTTAAAAATTAAATTTGATAATTTCAACTATTGAATAGGTAGTGAGTTCCAATAAATGCTGGGACCTACAGTGAAATCAATGGTTGAGATTATCAAGTCTAAATTTTAAGTTCATGTAACATTGCTCTTTATAATATTAGTAGGTGTAACTTTAGCTCGCCAAATTTAATAAAGATATATGGTAAAAGAAATTTACTATGATAATTAAAATATGATTGACAAGACAAATTATATGGCGAGTATAAATCCACGACCAATTGTATAAAATTACACATAATATATAAATGATTTGTGGCATATATGTATATATATGTATACATATATGTTAGCACAAGAGTAAAATTATTGTATCATAAGTTAATTGTCATGTGTTCGAATTACTCTCTCAGTGTGGCTAACTCCATCACATCCAACCATTCAATTTTAAATTTATAATATAAAAGACTAGTTATTGTTTGTGCCTGAAGGTACAAAGTAATAAAAAAATAAAAAATAATAAACATATTTGTATTTATATCCAAAATTAAATCACAAATATAGAAAAAAGATAAAAAAATTTAAGTATCGATTTGTAGTAGGGGTGAGAGATGGTGGGCTGCAGGAATAGTGGTTAGAGACGGTGATGGTTGTGGTGGGTGGCAATGACCCTGGTGGTGGCAGTGGTGGTGGCAGTGACAGTGGTGGTGGTGGTGGGAGTGGTGATGACAGTGAGAGTGGTGAGGAGGTTTCAAACAACATTTTTTTTTTAAGTATTTATGAGGTGTAATTTTTAAAAATACTTTTAAAAAGTCACTCTAAATACATTATTAGAGACATATTTTTAATATTAAATTTAGGGTGTTAATATTAGTTATTAAATTAATTTTAAAATAAAATTTAAAGTGATATTCATTTTATTTATTTTTAAAATTTGAAATATAAATTATTTTATTATATAGATGATAATGGAGAGATAAATTTTGACAAGTCTACCGAACGATTCACATTTCACAATGCTGCCCCCATCTGACGCTACACGCCTCGTAAAGTATAGACATTGCTAGCTGTATAAATAAGGACATAAAGGCCGCTCCATCTAATCAAAGTCAAAGATGCCCCAACCAAGTGTGTTGGTGACTGTCCACACGCTTGCATGAATTTAAATAATTTATAAATTACCTATAGGACCTAAGAATTTATTTTTTAATACTATAGTAAGGTTCACATATTTTTCAGACTTGAAAAGATTTTAACATTTTTATATTGTACCTCAAAAAATTTTAAAATTTTTATTTTATATCCTAAAAGATTAATTTTTCACACTATACTATTCTTAATATATCAAAAATATTATAATGTGACACTTCTATTAACTTTTGTTTTATTTTTTTTCATTAAAAGTCAATTTATTGGGGTTGACGAAAAAATTAACAAAAAACTTATATAAGGGTCACATTAAAATATTTATAATACATTAAGAATATAATATAAAAAATTTAATTTTTGAAAATATAAAATAAGAATTTTAAAATTTTTTAAGATATAAAATAAAATTTGCCATTTAATTTTTGAGCTTGACTGAATGGTGTAGCTGTTGGCTCTGTTGGACTGCTTCGGAAACAAAAATTATATAATAAAGTAATTTACAATTCAAATCTCAAAAGATAAACAAAATGACTTTTATTATTCGCGGTTGAAATCGCTTTAAATTTTACTTTAAAGTTAATCTAACGCCTAATATTAACACTTTAAATTTAATAAAAAAGATAGCTTCCTAAGGTTGTGTTTAAAGTGACTTTTTAAAAGTAATTCTAAAAATTATTTTTCATAAATACTTTACAAAAAAATAGTGATTGAAATTGTCCCACCACTATCTCTACCAACACCACTGCCGCAGCCACCACCGTTACCACGGTCATTGTCACTCACCACAACTATCACCGTCTCCTACCACAACCACTGTCGCCCCACTACCTCTCACCCCCATTACAAATCGATGTTTAAATTCATTTATCTCTTCTCTATATTTGTGATTTGATTTTGAATATAAATACAAATATGTTTATTGTTTATTATTTTTTTATTATTCTGTGTCTTCAAACACATACAATAACTAGTAATAATATATTCTTAAAAACAGGTGGCTAAAGTTCAAATATTAATTAATTAATTAATTTGTATATGTTTTCTCATCAATATTCTCTATCTTACTAGTTTTTTTTTGATCAAATCTATCTTACTAGTTGAAGGTTCCGATATCTCTATAAAATAGCACGGTGATTCTGTCGTGGTTAGAGCACGCCGACAAATACTCTTAAAAAACTTAAATTTAATGCACTGCAGATACATCCCAGGGAGGTGGGAGGTGTTGAAAATTTGAAAGAGGTCCAAATCTGCAATCATATTAAAATAAATTTCAATTATTTTGTCAATTTGAATTTGTACACAATATATATATATATAATTTAGACACACACGGACGGTCCAGCAAATTTGGACCCACCCATAATCATATGAGGAGGAGGGTTATAAAAACTCATGGGAGTGGCCAACTTTAGACTCTATTATATTTGCCCTCCCAAATTATGTATGAATGATGAATGTGTCAAATCGATAGCATCTCCCTCTCTTGGAGTTCTCTTTTTGTTAGAGAATTTTTTTTTGTACTATATCTTGAGTTTTTACGTCTTTAAGCGTGCGACCAAACTTAAAGTGGTATAGTGCTGTCTTATCCCCTTTTTAGTGATTGGGCTATAACTAAAACAAAAGTGCAATTATTCTCCCTGACATGACACCAGGGATAGGATCCACTCCCCATAACTATAATATATGTTTAACCAAAAAAACATACAGATTTGTCCCCCGTTAGCTTTTGAAATTTAAAAATAATGGGATCAATTCTAAATAACTTAATTTATGAGGAATGCCCAATTTCAATTAAGGAACTCAACCTTGTAAAAGACTCACCAAATTTAACACAGTTTAAGATCAGTCAAACTTTTTGTTTGGCTACATCATCAAAAGGAAGAGCATGATGGCCTTATTTGCACCGTAGAAAAAATAGTTCACCTTCACCTCATCTTTGATCGCATCTCATGAAGAGTTCCTCAACCTCCTCGCCTGTTTAAAAGAAGTCGTGAGCTCCACCATAATAGTTGTTTAGTTGCTACAAAGTAGTCCCAATCTGTTAGAGGGTCACTATAAATTACATGCCCCACCAACACTTGGGAGGCATCACACTTTTATTTGGGCACGACTCTCTCATCTTCCTCAAAACTTGTACTCTCTGCTCCCTACGCCATTAAGTTAATAAAGTACCTGACGACCAAGGTCATTTAAGAGTGGACGTAAGTCATATTGACCGAACCATTATAAATCGTGTCTCCTCCATCTCTCTTTACCTTTAATTACTGCATTTATTTTCAAACATTTGACAAATAGTGTGCAAAGTCATTTTATCCATCATCAAAAAAAATAATAAAAATTCATTGTCAATCTCAAGATATCTAAAAGCCTAATGCTTTCTAATGTCCCCAATAAATGTATTAGCTTAATAATAAGTCTTTTCATCGNGAAAAATTATATTTTTAGCTATTACATTATTGTCATCTTTGTTAAAAAATAAATCACAGTACAATGGAAACAACATTGCCACCTTAATTCCGTACATATATAACTCCTTCGTAACTTTGCACTTATATTTATCTCTGATGTTGCTTGAAATCTCTTTACCCAATTACATAACAGTGATGGGGGTGAGGCCCAGTAAAGGCATCGTGTGTGCTTGAGACAGTGAGGGAGTTAAGAATTGAAGTTAAGGCAAAAATCGGGATATAAGTGGTTCATTTCAGTCGAAAGATCAAGATTACATCCACCGTAATAGAGGCTCTTGTTCTTTGATGACTGTATTACTTGAAGAAAAATGTAACAATTACACGAGATTTGGCTAAGAGCCTTTTACAAAGTATTTACTTAATTTGCTTATCATATATCCTTCACATAATAATATCGACTTCTATATATATTCTGGTATTATGGTNGAACAGTGATGGGGGTGAGGCCCAGTAAAGGCATCGTGTGTGCTTGAGACAGTGAGGGAGTTAAGAATTGAAGTTAAGGCAAAAACCGGGATATAAGTGGTTCATCTCAGTCGAAAGATCAAGATTACATCCACCGTAATGGAGGCTCTTGCTCTTTGATGACTGTATTGCTTGAAGAAAAATGTAACAATTACACGAGATTTGGCTAAGAGCCTTTTACAAAGTATTTACTTAATTTGCTTATCATATATCCTTCACATAATAATATCGACTTCTATATATATTCTGGTATTATGGTTTTTACAATTTTTCCTTTCATCACCCCCCAAGTAAAAATTGATGAACTATATTTAAACTTTTAGGGTATATACTAATAATAGGGTATATACCAATGAATACATCAAATTAATGAAAAGAATAGTAATAAATCATTGTTCAAATGTCAACTCTCTTTTCTCAGTCGCTCTCGATCTCGATCTTGATGTTGTAGATATTTTTTATTTTGGTGTTCAAGTTACTGATATTAAATTGAACACCGNGTTGTTCAAATGTCAACTCTCTTTTCTCTGTCGCTCTCGATCTCGATCTTCATGTTGTAGATATTTTTTATTTTGGTGTTCAAGTTACTGATATTAAATTGAACACCGTTGACATTGAGGAGCGGAAAGCGAAGTTTGTGTTGAAAGAGACGGAAAGCCAAAAAATATACATTAAGGTAAGGTGAGAGATAGACGTCACCATAATTAATTTTCCTTTAACCAAACAAAAGAATAAGAAAAGCGAAATAAAAAAAACAAACAAATGAGAAAAGAAAACAAAGGGGTCTCTNTATACATTAAGGTAAGGTGAGAGATAGACGTCACCATAATTAATTTTCCTTTAACCAAACAAAAGAGTAAGAAAAGCGAAATAAAAAAAACAAACAAATGAGAAAAGAAAACAAAGGGGTCTCTATAAAGAAACCATAACAAAAGATCAAACAAGGATCAACAATCGCAGCCTTCATTGGATCCTTCTACGCCTAGCAGGTCAGTTCTCCACTCGCTGCCTCTCTCTCCGGCTCGTCTTCTCTTCTCTATAGTTTCTTTCTTCTGCTATTTGAGTTGCCATTCTTCTTTCTCAAAATTGACTTTCGTCTGTCTGACATTTATATGTCTTTGAATGTTTCCATACTTGAACACCACTGTTTCTTGTTATCCAAATGTAGGAAAATATAAAGAAAAAAAGAAGAAAGAAATCAGAAGCAATGGCTCCTGTATTTTTTGAATGTTCTTCCAATGATTCAGAAGTGATCTTGTTGATTACCCAAATTCCTTTATGTTTTCTTCGGTTTCTCGCCATCCAAACGGAGGAAACAAGAAGGTTTTTGCATTTCTTTCGTTGCTTCTCTCTTAATGAATGAACAGATTATTTTGGTAGAAAATTCGTACGCCTTATGATCAGATTACTGGAAAATATAGAGGAAAATCTAATTTCGATTTCTCTGTGCTTCTACGTTTACTATTTTGCTTGCTATCTAAAGCAATATTAATTGGTTGCCAAAGATGATTGAAAAAAAAATCAATACTCATTGAACGTTAAGTACTTCCTGGAACTTCCTCTGTACCGGTTCCAGATCAACTAATCTTCTGTTTTTGTGGTCCAACAGCTTTACCAGTCAAACGTTTCAATTTTAGAAGATCCAACCTACTTCGTTATATAATTTTCTTTTTAAGATTGTAATTTTTGTCAAATAATTTCTTAACTATATTTTTTTGAAATGGTAATTAAATATTTCAATAATGAACAATCTGATAGATTTTCCTATGAAAAGAACAGCGACTCAATTTGATCGAAACTAAATTGAGTTTATCTTATTATTCTTCAGTTGTGAATATCAACTTTTTTTGGGGGCCATATTATGTGTCCTATTTAAAGGCTTAATTCGGGTTAATAAGATCCTTAGATGCATGTAAATCGTATTGTTTTTCAGGAGTTAATTGGTGTTTGAGATATATCAGCAGCCTAGTTTATTAGGGTTTTATTAAATTTTCCTTTTTTACCTTTTTGTCCTTATTATAACTCTCATTGACTATATAAACGGGGGCTCTACACTTAGTTTGTATCCCTTTTTTTCTCTCCTAAATATTTCAAGTATCAGGGAAGGTTAGATTTGTTTCTGCAGTATCTTTCTATGTTTATGTGTCCTATCTTTCTATGTTCTTGGATAGTTATAGTTGTCGAGTTAACGTCAAATTATATTTTGGATTGAGCCATCGCGAAGTGATGGACAGAGGGCATATTGAATCAAGTGCCTTTTAATTGGGAAAACTAAGCTTCTGTGATGATTAGAAAAGGAGGATTGTGAAATCAGGATCCAATTAGTCTCATCCACTTTTGACTCAAACAGGGCGTTAGTGTTTCTGTTGTTAGTAGAATATTCTGCCTGCAAAATAAAAAACATTGTCCATCAGGCAGTTGATTCAGTTTTTGCCACAACCTTAAGCTTGAGTGATATTTCTTTCCACCCCCCAAATGTCAAGATATTACGTGCTGGTCAAAATATTGATTCTCAGTTGTACTGAAGGCATATCATTATTCATTTGCTAATTTTCTGATTTAAGCTTGTCAGGTGGCAAAGTCAAAGTAGTTTCATTGCATGAGCCTATTGATTGCCAAGATATTTCACTCCACCTTCATTGATGGGCTGCTTTTACTCAAAGAAGCCCAGGCATACTCCTGGTTATGAAGAGCCTATTGTTCTTGCTTCTGTAACTCCTTGTGAGTATGCATCAGATTCCACATAACTCTCTTAACTTTGAGGATCTTTCTGTGAATCTGATTAATTTTGAGTTACAGACAATCATTTTTAATTATCCTTTACTATGATTTGGTTCTGAGCACAGAGCAACATTTGGCTTCTTTTACTTTGAACCTTAATATTCAGTAGTCGAAAACTGGTTGCGAAACTTGCCTTTAGGTCTTCTTTCAAGGCAGAATTTTGCATATATAAGGATATGATAAAGTTGACTTCTTGTTAAGTGGAAGAATACATGGTTGGGCTTGCAAACTTCAGGTTGTTGAAAAATATAATGGCAGTGAGTTCAATGGTGGAGAATG
Source organism: Ilex paraguariensis (assembly GCA_963454935.2). NCBI lineage: Eukaryota > Viridiplantae > Streptophyta > Magnoliopsida > Aquifoliales > Aquifoliaceae > Ilex > Ilex paraguariensis. The sequence goes on from CAUOFW020001591.1 coordinate 547,766, forward strand.
GATTCAGACATGATACTTTTCAATATGGTAATCTAACATACACTTGGATAAATTAGTCCAAAATGAATATAAACTCGAAACAGGTTATAAAGTTACATTGTTGCTCACATGCTGCCTGATGGAAAACTATGTTTCTCTAACTCATCCTGACTAAATTGCATTGCAATCTGTATGAAACATATTTTATTGGAAACACATTTTATCCTTGCAGTCACTGTGAACGAAGTAGAGGCCTTGTATGAACTATTCAAAAAATTAAGCAGTTCCATTGTCAACGATGGGCTTATTCACAAGGTGCGTTTTTCATAGAGGATGATAATTTCAATCCAAGTTTATTGCAAGTTTTTAATTTTATTCAACCAGAGATGATTCGCTCTGTGGGCTTCAGTCTGTATCTAATACATTGAATACCATTTTCTGTGCAATCTTGTCATCAGGAAGAGTTTCAGCTGGCGCTCTTTAGGAACAGAAACAAGAGGAATCTCTTTGCAGACAGGGTGTGTTAATCGAGTCTTTTATACAGTTCATGTGGCTCTTACTTTGTATAAGCACACTGAAATCTAAATGCAATGCTGAACTTACATTGACCACACATCTTTTTGGGAGATGTCAACTATATAGCTGCTAAATAACCAACTACTACTATTGCAATAATTCTGAATTGTTCATGCCGCTATGTCAGACACATGAAGCACAATAGGTGTTGGGCAAGAATATATCTGCATTCCAATCTACAGAAGTGGTTCTTCTTTGCTTAATTTGCATCTCTGACTAATGTGTATGCAGATATTTGATTTGTTTGATGTCAAACGCAACGGTGTGATTGAGTTTGGGGAGTTTGTTCGGTCATTGGGTGTCTTTCACCCAAATGCACCCGTAGCCGACAAAACTGCATGTAAGAATTACATTTTTGAATCCATACATTGCTGCCTTATTTTTTCTTTATTGTCATGTATAGTCAACTCTTGTGTGGAATATATCCCTCAGTTATGCTACTGATTTCGCCTCTACCTACTAACTTTGGACTTGTTTTGGCAGTTGCATTTAGATTGTATGATCTAAGGCACACTGGCTACATCGAGAGAGAAGAGGCAAGTATTGCAACGTCTTTTTCTTTGTCCTTAGAAATTCCAATCCCCTTCTTTTTTCTTACGTTGCATTCCATGTCTGTTGAATTCTAAGCTATTGAAACAAAATTACTTCTGTTTTCCTGCTTGTGAACCTGGTCGACTATAATTTTCTGATGTTAATCATTGTCGATGTTAGCCATACATACCTGATTATCATTTCATTGAATATGTGAATATGTTTGTGGTAAGAAAGATGGTATAAGAAAACCTCCTTTCTTATATATTTTATTACCTGACAGCTGGAGGAGATGGTGTTGGCGCTATTGCATGAATCAGATCTGGTGCTTTCAGAGGAAGTAGTCGAAATGATAGTGGATAAGGTGCAGATCATTCTAGCTTGATTCTTTCTCTTTAATGCTTATTTGATCTAGATGTTGAATTTTTTGTATCACAGACATTTAGTGAAGCAGATACAAAAGGTGATGGAAGGATTGATCAGGAAGAGTGGAAGGAATTCGTATCAAAGAACCCCTCTTTGATAAAAAACATGACTGTTCCTTATTTGAAGTGAGTAGCGATCCAAGTACAGTTTTCATTCCTGATTTAAATCCTGGTCTCTAAGAATTCAGTGTAGTTGAGTCAAGTGAAATTGATCTAGAAGTTAACCATTTGTTATTTTGACTTGGTCATTCAATTTATTTCTCTTCGAAACCCTGTTTTTGAGTTGAGAGTTGAAACTTTCGAGTTTTAAGTCATTGACTTCTTGTATTTTGCTCAATATCAACCATCTTGGTACTTAAGAGTCAACTTAGACATGCAACTTTGATCTGTTCAGGGATATAACCTTATTCGCATTTCCTAGCTTTGTGGTGAGCTCTGAAGTTGACGATTCAGAAATGTAGAAGATATGTTATAACGTCAAGAATTCGTTCAAAATCTCTCATCTGGGGATGACAAACATTTGAGTGATGTGCTCCCATAGAGGAGCTCCAAATTGCAAGATTTCATTTGCCAAAATGAAATACCGAAGGACTGGAACTTTATTTCAGTAAAAGGCCCTGAAGAGCAGTCGTCAAGCAAGATTTGGTTCGCCAGCCGCTCTTCACTACAATTCTTCAGTTTTTTCACCTTCTTAACATGCCACCCCTTCTACCGTGAGGAATTAATTGTGTAGAAGGCTTACCAGTATATGTTGGATGGTTTCCAGACTCCTCATGTAAGTTTAGTTTATGTGGTTAGAGCCAATGCAGAGATGTGTAAAAGTAAGACAGTCCTTCAATCACAGCACACTTGGACATGGGTGGTTTTCCCCCAGATGATTTACTTCAAGCGTGTGTCATATGAAATGAAATGGGGACAAGCAGCAGTTGGTGCTCCTGTAAAAGACATGAGTTGTTGTTAAAGTAATTAGTACCTGAACTACATGTTTGTCATTCTTGAAAGAATGAAATGTGGACAAGATTTGAATGAGAGCCTGTCAAAGTATATTTAGTGCCCCATTGAGCACATGTAAACGAGCTGCTTGACTGTTCCGCGATATGTTAATACTTGAGATATTTGGGCGTTAAACACTAAGGTTCAAAACATGTCATCATCCGTTAACATAAAAAAAACTCATCTAGAAATTGGTGTCTTTGCAATCAGTAGAAGAAGAGAAGGTGTCGGTTGGTCTGTGTATTATGAGAAGGATCAATGATCAAAAAGTATTCTATATTGTTATTTAAGAAATAAAATATTAATTTTTTTTTTTAATATATACATATATTTTTGGGTAAAATTGAATTGATTAGTTGAGAAAATGTGTGGATAGTCCTGTCACAAGGATTGTGATGGGTCATTGTCCTCCCGGTTGTTGTAAGAGTTGGATTGGATTAGGGAGGGGGAGGGGGGGGGGGGGGTGAATGATGCATGGGGGTTGGCTACTTTTGTGTTGTAGAGGGCCTAATGATATGGAATATATATATATATATATATATATCATATGGTGGTACTATGTGGAACATATTGTTTGCCCCATTGTTCAGAATTTGGCAGGAAATCAGGGGCGGGCCAGGATGGTGAAAATAATATAGGGGGAAGGAGAGGAGGGTGTGGTCCTCGTCTACGGATTCAAATCCCCTCTATTATTCATTCCCCTCAAATACAGTGCTAAATAAGTGACACTTTTAAAATTTTAAATTTCAATGGATAAGATTTTTTTCTTATAAGAAAATTCTTTAATAATGGTTAACACTCCTCCATCAACAATAAAAATGAATGAAAAAATATTTTATCTATTAAAATTTAAAATTTTACACTCGTTACTCATCTAATATTGTATTAAAAAATATTGAAAGGGATGGGTAACGGATCTAAATCTCTCGTCTACAACTTCAACTTTACGAAGAGACAAAAAGCACTAGTGACTTTATTGACACAAGGACGCAACACGTGGCTGATGTTTGGTGAATCTAAAACATGAAGCAGCTGGGGCTCTCTGTTGCTTTGCTTCCAGTTCCCACACACACAGAGACTAGAGAGGATTCTTGAAATTGGACCCTGGAGTGCCTTTCACGCTCCTGCTACACACCATGACCTTTTGGGATTGGGAACATATTTTTCTACCCAAACGATATAACAATAGTTTTTTTTGTTTGTAATTATGTTCCCAAAAGGTTAAATATGATTGTGTTGATGAAGAAAAATTATAAACTAATTGAAAAATTATTAAACATGCTATTATTACATAGGTAAATAATATCAAGTCCAACTTAATGTCACAGAGGATCTTTCATACCTCAAAAGTCTGACATGCTAATGTTTATCCCCTTCGATAATCAGGGGGTCTGACACATTTGTCATTTCCTTGCTTCTAACCAGAAAACACATTGATTCCTCTTTTTTTTTTTTTTTTTTTGCAATTTCTGTTTTGAGGGATTCGAAACCCGGTAAAAAAATAGCCTCTGAATGCATGCAGATAATAAGTTGATAATTGTTCTATCTTCTAATAACAGTTCATCAATCACTCAGCCCACCCAATAAAACTCACACTTCACCCACAACAGTGAGAATATTTATATCTATATCTATATTAATGTAAAATGTTAACAAAAATGAAAATTTTGTTTTGACCATAATGCCCTTATAAAAATAATTAACGGCAACTATATCATTATGTCTTTAATTATCCAATATCAATTAAATATCCAAATAACTCTTCATATACTTTTCTTTCTACGCAAATAATCGATATAAATATCTATATTTATATCTATACATCTGTCTATACTTCAAAAATAAACATTCAGTGTATACCCAATTTATGATTTAGATAATACTAATATTTATATGTCTATATCTATACCTCTATTATTATAAAATTTTAATATAAAAAACTTTTGAATTCCTAATTTGCTCTTAAAAATGCCTAAAAACCAAATTATATACCCTTTAATAACTCTACTAATGGTTTTTATTAGCATTTTCCATATCATAATCACAGTTTTTAATTTTTAAAAGTTTTAGTTTGTTCCCCTATTGTGCAATAAATATATCATTTCGTCTTCCAAACAAGCTTCGCATATTATCGTCACAACAAGATTGTTTCAACATCTTGACCAACAGACTATTTTGATCGTTGAAATTATATCGTTATGAGAATTTGATTGCCACCAAAAAATTCCTTGGATGTGGATATGCACTTCATCTCACTTTCTATATATAGATTTCCTATATGTTCGATTAACCTCGCCTACTTGGAGAAGTGACGCTATAAACCACGAGATTTGAATCAATTTATACTTGAATAGGTGTTATTTCATATATGGTTTCTTTGTGGCTCTCAATTTTTTTTTATGTTAGAATGAATTTTGAGTTAAATTTCAATTTTTGGGATTTTGTTTAACCAATTCACATGAAATTTATCATATTCGTAAATCTCAATCTTTTATATCAGCAATGACCACAAAAAAAAAACACATATTCTTTTGTGGAGTTGACCAAAATTCAAGGCCAAGCCCACAAGCTCGTGCTGGTCTTCGGATGCTTAGTGATTTTTTTTTAAATTTCAACTTTTAGCACTTTTGTAATTTTAATATTAGAAGTGTACTAATATTTGTGTGCTTAAACTTCATGTATCAACAAGTATTTGAAGAATTTTGAAAGTTTGGCGAATTATTGTTGGGTGAAAGCATAATGCCAAAAAGACTCAAGTAAAGGAAAGCAGCTATTCCTTTTAATAAGTTGATTTTTTTAATTTTGTGAATTTGTTTGTTACTTTTACCAACTCTTTGCTTCGTACAACAAAATAGGAAAAATTGTATTCTTGAGTTATGCTATATTTTCATCATTGAAGATTAAAAAGAATAAAAATATTGCAACTAATGCTGCCATCAAAATTGATGGAAATAATACTACAATAGACCCTTTTATTATATCCTTTAAATTTATTTTAAGAGATTGAGAGGAAATATTTTTTTTCCTCATAATTTCATTTATTGTTTTATCTGAAAAATAAGTCATTTTTTGGAGGACTTGATATCAAAATCTACAAAGCGGTGTAACATGCGACTTGCCCTCGACACTTTGGTGGAATGAATCTCTAGGAAAAAATACATGGAATAGTTGGTGTTTTAAATTCTGTAAACAATTGGATGTTCTAAAAACTTACTTGTAATGAGAGCAATTTTAAGTGTTATTACAAAATCATGTATTACATTGTATTACTTTTAAAATTTACAATTTTTTTTATTAATACGTGTGTAATTTCTTATACTAATAATTACATTATGTGTTGACTCAGGATCTTCATATGATTTTTGATTTCACTTATGGGCCAAAAGTAATATAATAATAAATCTTAAATTAGATAAGATTCTGATAGGAATTTATCTTGAGTAACATTTCAACTAACACTAGCATATCGTTTGCTTTGATTTTAGCATATCTTTTGCTTTGATTTCAGTATAATTTTTTTTTTTAAAGTCTTAAAGTTCTCAATAATTTTTTTTTATTGTATTAGAGTGCATGCCTTTTTTAAATTCTAGAAAATCGCTTACTTCGCGGTTAGAGTGTGATATTTTATGGTGACCACTTATTTTTTTAAAATTCTCAAATAATAAAAATATTCTAGTCTATGCAATATTCAAAACTAGAGGTAACTCGTGCCTAAAGGCACGATACAATGTAAATGATTTTAAGATGAATTTTGGTGATCGTTAAATGAGTCTATTTGAAACCGTTGGATTGACTTATTGAAGTCCGTCCTATTTTATATTATAGATAGTTAGCGTCTAACGCATGGTTGCTTTAAGTAGTAAATATAAAAGGCAAGAAGGGTCTGGCTGTCAATTGAGGTTCTCTTTCTTCGCCACGCACTCCCATTCCTGAGACGTCGAAAAATACAAAAATAGTCCCCAGATTGAGACACCGCGCGTCCTCCTCCTCTTCCCCCATCGGATCGATTCCCAATTCCATCACGATTCGTTCAGAAGATGACAAATATTTCTCTAATTTATAGGAATCCGAAGACTATCTTCCTTCGCTTTCATGCTCGATCGTCTCTTGCTCTTTCTCAGGTTCCATTCCTCTACCGCCTTTATATACGCAAACTACTCACATGTGTTCAGTCATATCTGTTATTGCCGTTTACACATTAATTAGATTGTCGATGTTCACCTGGTTCTATGTAGGTATCTATCTATAGTTTCTGATCGGGATTGAATGCATATCCTTGGCAACCGAGCTTATCCCTGGAGTTTCTTAGCTGGTAATTGTGTCTTATTTCCACTTTTTAATCCTGAGTTTTCATGTTCCTTTTTGCTATTTTCCTCTTTGGACCTCCTGGAAAATCAATTGATTAAACACAAGTCCATTTGCAATTTTACGCCAATTCAATTGGAAAAAACAAACTGTTAAGTGATTCTTTTAATCTATTATCCTTAATAACAAAACTTTACCAACTCACAAATAATTATTTGTTCTTTACACAACTTTCTCAACGTCCAAACAATGCATTTCACTGGTTGACTTTGCAATGCATTGAGGCAAAAAAGAAAAAAAAAAGAAGAAGAAATTAAAAATTGCCGTTAAATTTTATAATGTTTTTGTTTTTGTCTCTTTTCTGTTTTTGCTCTCCATTAATAGTAAAAGAGAAAAAATGACGAACGAACNCTGTTTATATCTATACCTATATTACTATAAAATTTTAATATAAAAAACTTTTGAATTCCTAATTTGCTCTTAAAAATGCCTAAAAACCAAATTATATACCCTTTAATAACTCTACTATTGGTTTTTATTAGCATTTTCCATATCATAATCACAGTTTTTAATTTTTAAAAGTTTTAGTTTGTTCCCCTATTGTGCAGTAAATATATCATTTCGTCTTCCAAACAAGCTTCGCATATTATCGTCACAACAAGATTGTATCAACATCTTGACCAACAGACTATTTTGATCGTTGAAATTATATCGTTATGAGAATTTGATTGCCACCAAAAAATTCCTTGGATGTGGATATGCACTTCATCTCACTTTCTATATATAGATTTCCTATATGTTCGATTAACCTCGCCTACTTGGAGAAGTGACGCTATAAACCACGAGATTTGAATCAATTTATACTTGAATAGGTGTTATTTCATATATGGTTTCTTTGTGGCTCTCAATTTTTTTTTATGTTAGAATGAATTTTGAGTTAAATTTCAATTTTTGGGATTTTGTTTAACCAATTCACATGAAATTTATCATATTCGTAAATCTCAATCTTTTATATCAGCAATGACCACAAAAAAAAAACACATATTCTTTTGTGGAGTTGACCAAAATTCAAGGCCAAGCCCACAAGCTCGTGCTGGTCTTCGGATGCTTAGTGATTTTTTTTTAAATTTCAACTTTTAGCACTTTTGTAATTTTAATATTAGAAGTGTACTAATATTTGTGTGCTTAAACTTCATGTATCAACAAGTATTTGAAGAATTTTGAAAGTTTGGCGAATTATTGTTGGGTGAAAGCATAATGCCAAAAAGACTCAAGTAAAGGAAAGCAGCTATTCCTTTTAATAAGTTGATTTTTTTAATTTTGTGAATTTGTTTGTTACTTTTACCAACTCTTTGCTTCGTACAACAAAATAGGAAAAATTGTATTCTTGAGTTATGCTATATTTTCATCATTGAAGATTAAAAAGAATAAAAATATTGCAACTAATGCTGCCATCAAAATTGATGGAAATAATACTACAATAGACCCTTTTATTATATCCTTTAAATTTATTTTAAGAGATTGAGAGGAAATATTTTTTTTCCTCATAATTTCATTTATTGTTTTATCTGAAAAATAAGTCATTTTTTGGAGGACTTGATATCAAAATCTACAAAGCGGTGTAACATGCGACTTGCCCTCGACACTTTGGTGGAATGAATCTCTAGGAAAAAATACATGGAATAGTTGGTGTTTTAAATTCTGTAAACAATTGGATGTTCTAAAAACTTACTTGTAATGAGAGCAATTTTAAGTGTTATTACAAAATCATGTATTACATTGTATTACTTTTAAAATTTACAATTTTTTTTATTAATACGTGTGTAATTTCTTATACTAATAATTACATTATGTGTTGACTCAGGATCTTCATATGATTTTTGATTTCACTTATGGGCCAAAAGTAATATAATAATAAATCTTAAATTAGATAAGATTCTGATAGGAATTTATCTTGAGTAACATTTCAACTAACACTAGCATATCGTTTGCTTTGATTTTAGCATATCTTTTGCTTTGATTTCAGTATAATTTTTTTTTTTAAAGTCTTAAAGTTCTCAATAATTTTTTTTTATTGTATTAGAGTGCATGCCTTTTTTAAATTCTAGAAAATCGCTTACTTCGCGGTTAGAGTGTGATATTTTATGGTGACCACTTATTTTTTTTAAAATCTCAAATAATAAAAATATTCTAGTCTATGCAATATTCAAAATAGTTAGCGTCTAACGCATGGTTGCTTTAAGTAGTAAATATAAAAGGCAAGAAGGGTCTGGCTGTCAATTGAGGTTCTCTTTCTTCGCCACGCACTCCCATTCCTGAGACGTCGAAAAATACAAAAATAGTCCCCAGATTGAGACACCGCGCGTCCTCCTCCTCTTCCCCCATCGGATCGATTCCCAATTCCATCACGATTCGTTCAGAAGATGACAAATATTTCTCTAATTTATAGGAATCCGAAGACTATCTTCCTTCGCTTTCATGCTCGATCGTCTCTTGCTCTTTCTCAGGTTCCATTCCTCTACCGCCTTTATATACGCAAACTACTCACATGTGTTCAGTCATATCTGTTATTGCCGTTTACACATTAATTAGATTGTCGATGTTCACCTGGTTCTATGTAGGTATCTATCTATAGTTTCTGATCGGGATTGAATGCATATCCTTGGCAACCGAGCTTATCCCTGGAGTTTCTTAGCTGGTAATTGTGTCTTATTTCCACTTTTTAATCCTGAGTTTTCATGTTCCTTTTTGCTATTTTCCTCTTTGGACCTCCTGGAAAATCAATTGATTAAACACAAGTCCATTTGCAATTTTACGCCAATTCAATTGGAAAAAACAAACTGTTAAGTGATTCTTTTAATCTATTATCCTTAATAACAAAACTTTACCAACTCACAAATAATTATTTGTTCTTTACACAACTTTCTCAACGTCCAAACAATGCATTTCACTGGTTGACTTTGCAATGCATTGAGGCAAAAAAGAAAAAAAAAAGAAGAAGAAATTAAAAATTGCCGTTAAATTTTATAATGTTTTTGTTTTTGTCTCTTTTCTGTTTTTGCTCTCCATTAATAGTAAAAGAGAAAAAATGACGAACGAACCTCAATCTCTGGTTGAATTATTTGAGAAATTATCTTACTGTGGTTTTGTTGTATCTCATTCCCACGATGATAGACATTTGCCGATTCAAAGAACTTATAGTTGTCCTTTTTATTTCATTTTAAACAGTTTCCAAGCAACCAAANTTGGTTTTTATTAGCATTTTCAATATCATAATCACAGTTTTTAATTTTTAAAAGTTTTAGTTTGTTCCCCTATTGTGCAGTAAATATATCATTTCGTCTTCCAAACAAGCTTCGCATATTATCGTCACAACAAGATTGTATCAACATCTTGACCAACAGACTATTTTGATCGTTGAAATTATATCGTTATGAGAATTTGATTGCCACCAAAAAATTCCTTGGATGTGGATACGCACTTCACCTCACTTTCTATATNTGTTTCCTTGCAAAATGCCTGCAACAGACACCAGTGTAGCAAACACTCTCGACAATTGCTTGTCTTTTCCTCTTGAAGAGATAGTGCAACATCCATTGCCGGGTTATGGAGCGCCAACTTCAATTAGTTTCAGTTCTGATGATAGTGTGGTAACTTATCTGTTTAGTCCTGATCAAACTTTGAATAGGAAGGTGTATTTGTTTGATTTGAGTACATGTAAGCAAGAATTGTTTTTTAGCCCCCCTGATGGTGGGCTCGATGAGACTAATTTATCTGCGGAAGAGAAATTGAGAAGGGAGAGGTCAAGGGAACGTGGGTTGGGGGTGACACGGTATGAATGGGTGAAGACAAGCTCAAAGAAGAAAATAATCATGGTGCCTTTGCCTGCTGGGGTTTGTTCCCTTCTCTTGCATCTTATTTATGGTTCCAGTTTCAATTCTCATGCAAAATTACTCTAGGGAATACTCATTTGTTTCATATTTGTGCTTGCATTCCATTCCACTTGATCTTTTTCCCCCTGAAGTATGTCACCTGTTTTCTTTGGTTGGTTCTAATTGATAGCTTTATCAGATTTTTTTTTTTTTTTTTTGGATGGTTTTTATTTCTATCAAGTTCAAATTGATTTCCTGATTACAGACAAAGGGGCCATTTATCATTGTAAGATGCGGTCTAGATGTATATATAATTGTTGGGATTTAACAGGATTTAAATCCACTAACAAACACACACAATCGAAGAACAAATCAAGAATATAAAGCAATAAGAAACAAGAAAGAACAAGACACAGATTTTACGTGGTTCGGCAATTTTGCCTACGTCCACGAAGCTGCAGGGATTTCACTATTGAGAGAGTTGAATACAGAGAGCGGCTGTACAATCCACGATTAACCCTAATCACCAAAACAACGGGGTTTATATGTCCTACGCACTGGGGCCCAAGCCGTAGCGCTCATGGACTAAGTCTCAGAAAATTTTTCATTAAAAAACCACGCAACATTACTTCGGGTCGGGTCATCATCCGGATCACATATACAAACTAGACTCTACAAAAAAACCAACAATAATGATGTAAGACCTGCTTTTGTTGCATCAATTTGATAGCTACGTTGCAAAGGGATTCTTTTACGTTGCATTTTTTACTTGGCAAGATAATAGGAAAAGTTCTTCAGCTAATTATGGTTTGATTTTTTTTTTATCAATCATTTTTTTTGATTTATTTACAAGTAAAATACACCTCTCGCTGCAAGTAGTGTCTGCTAAACTTATGCCACCTCATGTTAATTGTAATATTGGCAGTATTGATAGTTTTGTGGGGGATGTTAATGATTTGATGTTCTTTATAAGATGTCATTTATGGATTGTACATTCCATATAATCTGTTACTTATCTACTGCAGCCACTTGAGTATATATTGATGTGTCTGTGAACAGATTTATTTCCAGGATCTTTCCTTACAGGCAGAGCTTAAGCTTCCAAGTGCGTCATTCTCTCCAATTATTGATCCACATCTTTCACCAGATGGTAGTATGCTTGCTTACGTGAGAGATAACGAGCTGCATGTGTTAGATCTTTTGTCCAATGTTTCAAGACAATTAACCTCTGGTGCTGACGGAAAAGTTGCGGTAGGCTTTATCAGATGCGATATATAATTCTCCATTCAATATCCTTTACATATGTTGCCACCTATTCTCTTAAACTGTTTTGCTGTTGAACCTGAATTAGTTATGATTAGAAACATAGAAGTCAATTGGTTGTTTGGTTTATGTTTTAAATATATTGCCTCTATATCCTGTATAATATGGTTTACCAAAAAGTTTCGAGTGCAGGGTGTGGTAGAGACAGCCTTAATGTCGACACAATGCCTGGATTATGTGTTTCAGTCAAATATGTTGGTTGTACTGAAATTTTATACAGTAGATAACCTGCCCTGGTTAAGTTTCAAAAGTTGAATCGCTAGTTTAATAGTTTCTTGCATAGCTGCTATCATGAATGTTATGTGCACCCATGCCATTATTCATTTGTGCAATGGTTTACTCTTATGGTGTTTATTTGTAATTTGTTTTCAAAGGTAGCAAGACTAGTTAGTACTCTTAACATTTGTTAAGATGTATCCTCTTGAATATTTCATTGATTTTTTCTTGTGTATTTCAGACACATGCTCTTGCTGAGTACATAGCCCAGGTGAGATTATCTTTTGGGCTCCAGTTTTTTTCTTGTAGTTTAAATGTAATTTTGCAAATATTTTGGAATAACTTTCTTCCTTTCTGGAGGGCAAAGAAAAGAAGTTTCTCATATAAGATGCTAGAAAGCTCTTTCAATTACAGACCAAATGATATTATTCATCACTCCTCTATGCTTAAAATTATAAGTGATCCTCATTTTTTCATATCCTCCAACTATAGGAGGAGATGGATCGAAAGAATGGCTACTGGTGGTCTTTGGACAGCAAATTCATAGCATTTACGGAGGTTGATTCATCTAACATTCCTCTATTCAGAATCATGCACCAGGGTAAAAGTTCTGTTGGTATAGAGGCACAGGAAGACCATGCTTATCCCTTTGCTGGGGCGTCAAATGTCAAAGTTCGCCTTGGGGTGATTTCCGCCACTGGAGGTCTGGTAACTTGGATGGATCTTGTATGTGGAGAAAATGGCCAAGCAAACAATGATGAGGAATATTTGGCAAGAGTCAATTGGATGCATGGAAATATTCTCACTGCTCAGGTTTTAAACAGGTCACATTCCAAACTAAAGCTCCTAAACTTTAATATCAAAACGGGTCAAAGAAAAGTTATCTTGGAAGAAGAAGATGATACATGGATTAATCTGCATGATTGCTTCACACCGTTGGACAAAGGACTCGCAAGATTTTCCGGAGGATTTCTCTGGGCTAGCGAAAAAACAGGATTTAGACATCTGTATTTGCATGATATGAATGGAGTTTGCTTGGAACCTATCACTCAAGGTGATTGGATGGTTGAGCAAATTTCCGGTGTGAATGAGGCTGCAGGTCTTGTATATTTCACTGGGACTTTGGATGGCCCTTTGGAATCTCACCTGTATTGTGCTAAACTTTTCCCTGATGAGAGCAAAACCTTGCAGGCCCCAATAAGGTTGACTCATGGCAAGGGAAAACACGTGGTTGTGCTTGATCATCAGATGCAGAGATTTGTTGATATTCATGATTCCTTGGATTCACCTCCGAGAATGTCGCTTTGCTCCTTGCATGAAGGAAGCTTGATTATGCATCTGTATGAACAAACATTCACCATTCCAAGATTCAAAAAGCTCCAACTTAAGCCACCAGAGATAGTCCAAATACAAGCAAAGGATGACACCATCTTATTTGGGGCATTATACAAACCTGATGTAGCAAGGTTTGGACCTCCACCGTACAAAACAATGATTAATGTGTATGGTGGTCCTTGTGTACAGTGTGTCTATGATTCTTGGGTAAACACGGTTGATATGCGAGCTCAATATCTAAGGAGCCAAGGCATCTTAGTATGGAAGGTTAGCCTTTACCATGAAACCTTTTGTAATTGTTAACTAATAATCCATACTTGACATTTGCTAACTTATTCATTATTAGTTACTAATGTTTTGAGCAACTAATATTGTTTTGTGGCGAATAATTAATAGGTTTTTCCAAAGAAATCCTTTTATGAGTAATTACGAGAGGAAATATATATAGGTTTATGCATTATGTATATATTATCTGGAAATCATTAAGTTTATCAATTTGATGGTAGTAAAGAAGAATATTGTGAGCTAACATGTGACCTGAATGGGACATTTTACATATTTTCAAGAAAATCATCAATCACCTGTGGAGAAATTGTAGTATACTTTCATTTTGTTGTGGAATCATGTAATCGGAGGTTGTTTCATCACTGATGAAAGTCCTTGGAAACTACTTCCAGCAATTGATAATTTTTAGATTTCCCAAAATAATTGATTATTAGAACATCTCTGCGGCTGCATCATATGCACCAATTTTGTGAGTCTGAAGCATAGTATATTTTTCGCCTTTTCCCAATCTATCATCATTGCAAATGTTATGTGCCATCAATTGTTCAACTTCTGCCGCAAGCACTATTGAATGTGGCTCCTTTGCAATATATTGTTGAAGTCACCACTATTGTACTTGTGCATAGTTCCATTAATATATTTTGGGAAAAAATATCATATTATAGTGCTATACCATTTTCAGTTGGATAACAGAGGAACTGCTCGACGTGGACTGAAGTTTGAAGGTGCCCTGAAGTACAACTGTGGTCGAACCGATGCTGAGGATCAGCTTACTGGGGCAGAATGGCTCATCAAACAAGGGCTAGCGAAACTTGGCCACATTGGGCTGTATGGGTGGAGCTATGGTGGATATCTCTCAGCTATGACGTTGGCAAGATTTCCAGAAGCTTTCAGATGTGCTGTTTCTGGGGCCCCTGTCACATCATGGGATGGATACGACACATTTTACACTGAAAAATACATGGGGTTGCCTGTCGAAAATGAATCTGGTTACTCATATGGCTCTGTGATGCAACACGTGGACAAGATCCAAGGGAAGTTGTTACTCGTGCATGGGATGATTGATGAAAATGTGCATTTTAGGCACACTGCCAGACTTGTGAATGCATTTGTGGCAGCTAGAAAGGCTTACGAGCTGTTGATTTTCCCGGATGAACGTCACATGCCTCGCTCACCTAAGGACCGGATCTATATGGAAGAGAGGATTTGGGAATTCATTGAGAGGAGTCTGTGAATCACTTTTGTAGCTGCTGTTCTTTTTTGAGGTTGTTTTGTATCTGTTGTTGTTTTTATTGATTGGGTGGAGGTCTTCTGGGGCTGTTCTTTCATATCAGTAAGTATTTTTCTGATCTTCTTTAACATCTGAGGATAAAACAGCAAGGCATTTCCTCGTCACTTGCCAAACATTTACAATATTCTGTGTAATAGCTGCTGCCGTGGATCAAATCAAATATTATCTAGTGTACAAAAACATTGATGCATCAGTGAAATCCAGTTGCTTGACCAGGAAGTTATACTATTATTTGGACTTGTATGTGACTGCGGAATGTTTGATATATAGAGGTTATTCTTCGTTTTATCTGTAGTAATTCTTCGCGATGCCTTGTATTTTCGTGCTAGATTGTAACCAGAGGAGTGCACTGTGAAGGGAGCTTGTATCTTGCATGGAAATATTTGGATTAGCCTGATTGGGTGGTCTCTGCATCCATTGTTAATTGATTTCATATTAGAAAATAATAATAATAAATAGAAAAACAAGCCAACCCAAGACCTGAAGAAATGCATCTACAAATCATCTATATATGTGGATGATAGTGCTACAATGGAGAGCTTTTAAGGATAGGCAACTTGGATTTCTGTAACCATTACTCACTGATGCATGCAGTGACGAAGATCACGGAGAAAAGCCATATCGAGTTTAAAACACCACAAAGCCGTTAGCCATCACACGATTCACACTAGTGATTAGTAGATGTTAATTAATGAGCTTCTCCAAAACGAACGGGATATGTATAATGTATGTCACATTTGCTGACATGGCAAAGGATGATTTGTTTTGGCTCGTAACTGGGTTATAATAAGTGGCATGCATAAGTCTTGGAGGGTAACTTAAAAAAGATTAATTACTAATTCATTCACCAGGTAAGGCTCCGGGGAGGCTGGCTCCCAATGGTTGGAAGGTGATTTCTACATTTTTTGCTTTGTGGCGGTTGGTACATAATGCTATCGTCCCTCCGCCATTTAATGAATTTTTTGCCACATATGTGCTGTTGGAGAATCCCTCTCCACACCAGGGGTGGTATCCCTTTGCTCCGAGATCGGGTAAGTTTATTACCGAACTTACGTCTAATCACCATAAGTGGAAGGGAAAATTCTTCTTCGCTGGATGTGAGTGGGCTTTCGAGTCTGATCACGATGTGGTACCTACCCGATGGGATACCGTTCCAAAAACCAATCAAGGTGAGTATTTTACCTTTAACTTATGTCTTAATCATCTAACATTTGTTCTTATAGTGTGACTGTTTCTTCGTAGCTCCGCCAACTATATCTGAGGACTAAGAGAGGTTGCTCCAAATGGTTTGCAATAATCCGACGAAGGAGTTCTCGGAGATTATGTTGGTGGCTCGTAATTCCATTGCACCTTCCAGGCCGAGGAAGAAGGTATTGGCTTCTCTAGTTATCATCTTTGAAAACACAGTGTTGTTGGATTTTTGGCTTACATTGATTCTACAGGTGTCCCTATCGATAGGTCGTTGGTGGGGTCACTATGTGCTTCCAGAGTGGCACCTTCTCCTCCTCCCAAGAGGACAAAGACTAATGCCCCCAGTTCTTCTCTGCTAGGTTCCACGGGCCAGGCTGATCGCACAGAGGCAGAGCCCGATGCTACACTCCCTCCCTCTTTGGTTGATGCCTCCTCACCTCCCCGAGGTGGTTTTAGCACTACTGCGGGGGCTGAGACTCTGGTGTCGTCTTTTGCCAGGACTCAGGGTCTGCCAATCTGCCCCACTTTGGGTGACACCTCAATGTCTATGTTCAGGACGTGAGGTTGGCAAGGGAGAGGCTTTGCGATTTCGTATCCGTCATTGAAGCCCAAGAGGTTACTTCTCGGGGTCCGGAGGGCGTGGTCAACGCCACTGTAGAGGGTTTCGCTTTGGTATGTTCTACACTCTTGCCTTGTATCCGGCTTTCTTTGTCATATCTTGGCTTAGTTATGACATTCTTCGTGTTTTCGTCTTTGAATGTTTGCAGGTGGTGGCTATCCTACCAAGCTTGTTTAATAACACCTTGAAGATCGGGGAGACAGTCGATGGCCAGGCAAGGGAGAGGCAGGCATGCAAGGCTGCTAAGGAACAACTTAGGCTTGAGCGACAGGCACGGGAGGATGCCGCGGAGCTTGCACAGTAGGCACGAGAAGATGTCGCAAAGCAACTGAAGCTTGAGCGGCAGGCACGAGAGGATGCCGCCGAGGAGTTGAAGCTAGCACACAAGAGGGCTGCTCGACTTGAGGCTGACCTGCGTGTAGCACTTGAGAGAGCTACCAGGGCAAAGGTGGAGATGAGGAGGATGAGGGATACTGCAGAGAGGGCCAGGGCCAGTGCCTTCATTGATGGCTACAATGAGTTCAGGAGGAAGGTGTCAGCAGTATTCCTTACTTATGACTTTTCTAGTTATCAGCCTTACGAGACCCTGGAGACCGATAAGGAGGATGCCAGTGACGGGAATGGAGGTAGTGAGCATTGACAGTAGGGTGGCACTTTCATATTTTTGTTGATATATTGTTTTCTATTGTTTTGCAAAGGTCTCATGGACTTTGAATGAAATGTTTTTCTTGTAAAGGTTTCATGGTTATTGAATAAAATACAACTTGTTTGAAGAAAATATTGCAAAACTTTTATTCCATCATTCAAAGTAAATATTTGGAGAAAATCGACCGACATAAAAAGTCATAGGAAATTATTCAAAAGGTAAAAAATCTAAGCAGTGACCACCAACTTGTAGCTCACTGCCCCCAGCTACTGATAGTATTTCTTTAGATGCACCGCATTCCATAAATGGGTCAGGACCTTTCTTTCAAAATTCTGGATTCTGTAGGTACCCGGCCTTACCACCTCTGTGACCGTGTAGGATCCTTCCCAATTGGGTTTCAATTTTCCTTCCCGGGAGTCCTTGGTAGATAAGATGACCTTTTTGAGGACCAGGTCCCCAGTTAAGAAGGCACGAGGTTTCACCCTTGAGTTGTAGTACTTAGTCATGTGACACTTGTACTCTGCATTCCTGAGACTATCTCCCTCTCCTCCTCCACCAAGTCGAGGTTGATGCAGAGGTCTTCTTCATTATTGGTAGGGTCATGGTATTGTACCCTAATGGAGTGTACCCTGATTGCAAAGGATATCATTGCCTCTGTCCCATAGGCTAGAGAGAAAGGGGTCTCGCTCGTAAGATTTCTTGGTGTCGTTCGATAGGCCCATAGTACCCCTGGGTGTTCGTCTGCCCATTTCCCTTTTGCAGTCTCTAATCTGGCTTTCAAGTTGCGAAGTATGGTCCTGACAATGACCTCTGCTTGCCCGTTTGCTTGTGGATGGGCGGGGCTGTCTGATTTGGAGGTCTGTACAAAAGCTGTTCAAGAGTTTGTTGTCAAACTGTTTGGTGTTGTCACTTACAATGACGTGTGGTATCCTAAAGCGGCAGACTAGATTCCTCCATATGAAGTCTTTTATCTTCTGGTCTGTGATTTTGGCTAGGGCTTCAACTTCTGCCCACTTGGTGAAGTAGTTGATGACTATGACTACAAATTTGCATTGACCTCGACTCACAGGGAGGGGACCTAGAATGTCGATCCCCCACATGGAGAAGAGCCATTGGCTCTGGATGGTGGTGAGCTCCTCAGACGGTTGTCTAGGCACGGTCGCAAAACGCTGGCATTTGTCACACCTTTAGACAAAGTCTCGGGTGTCTCAAATCATGGTGGGCCAATAGTATGATTGTCTAAATGTTTTATGGGCCAATGCACGCCCTCCTAAATGATTTTCGCATACTCCCTCATGTATCTCTCTCATGGCTAGTAGGCCTTCTTAGGTGTGAGACAGCGGAGTAGTGGGAGAGAATGACTTTTCTTGTATTGGGTGTTTTGTAGGATAACATATCTGGCTGATCTCATCCTCAACTTTTTGGCTTCCATTGGATTGTCTGGGAGAATTCCCTCCTCTAGGTAGGCTCGGATAGGAGTCATCCAGTTGGACTCTCAGGATGTGTAGTGGACATTACCCTCCTCAAGCCTAGTGGTGCTTGGCTTGAATTGGTGACCTGTCAGTGCCGGCCCCATTAGTAGGTTGGCAGAGGCGAATTTGGCAAGGGCGTCTGCCATTACGTTCTCCTCTCGAGGTACATGGCAGATGTTGAAGCAGGCGAACTTTGTGAGTACGGCTTGGACCACTAAGAGGTACTCTTGCATCCTTTCTTCTTTTGCTTCAAAATCTCTCCTCACCTAGTTGACTATGAGCTGCGAGTCACTGTAGGCCATCAAGTTGAGGGTCTCCATCTCCAATGCCAGTCTTAATCTAGATACGAGAGCCTCATACTCAGCTTGATTGTTTGATGTGGTGAAATGAAAGCAGACAGTTTACTTCAAGGGAATGCCATGTAGGTTGATCAGCACTAGTTCGACACTATCACCCTCGCTGGTGGAGGACCCATCTGCATAAAGTTTCCAAGATGGTATAGTGGGTGATGGAGGCGACGTCTGGATAGAGGAGTGAGGAGAGTGTGATGCGAGTTGAGAGGGCGAAGCCCCAAGCAAGCTAGGCGGCGCCCAAGGTTGTTTAGTCTACGGGGATGTCTCCTGCTCCTTCTCCAAGTAATGGTTTTTTCCTTGGGCAACATCTAAACCGGTCTCCTGGAGAGTGGAGTCAGTGTGTACTGAGCAGGTGGCGATAGGGGCGCTTGGTACCTCTTCTCGTGACTCCTGTAAGGGTGTGAACTCTGTTACAAAGTCTGCAAGTACATGTGCTTTGATGGTAGCCCTCGGATGGTACTGCACATCGAATTCGTTCAACTCTACAGCCCACTTTAGCAATCTGCCAGAGACATCAGGTTTCCCCAAAATTCTTTTGAGTGGCTGATCCGTGACAACCATAATGGTGTGACTCTTAAAGTAATGGCACAGGCGTCTGGCAGCAATGACAAGGGAGAGAGCCAATTTTTTCAGTTCTGAGTACTTTACCTCTGCTTCTCGATAGGCTATGCTTACATAATACATAGACTTTTGGATGCCTCAATCCTCTCTAACAAGGACAGAGCTCACGGCAGTGGGTGAAGAGGAGAGGTAAAGGTAGAAAGTTTTTCCTGGTACAGTATGGGAGATCAATGGTGGTATGGCGAGGTAACCTTTGAGTTTCTGGAAGGCCTCCTCGGCCTCTGGGCTCCACACAAAGGACCTGCGGAGGATTTTAAAAAAGGGTATATATTTATCTGCTGATTTAGAAACTGTGACACCCCAAAATTCGGGTGGCTGTAATTATCCGATTGATCACCCATCGACTCGCGGAATACTTGTGGATACCGTGTAATTCGATACCACACCGTTATGCCTCATTTCTCGGGATCCATAACTTAACAAAATTTGGGCAGAGTCTCCTTTGTACGAGGAGCTCTACCCAAAACGTAACCTGTACAATATTGACCACACCGGGTCTATCCATCCATTCACAATTGTATAGTATCGAATACTACCATAATCATCATCAGTACATACATTTATTCGTAAAAGAATAAATGTCCCAAAAGAGTCCTATATATATGCCTTTGTAAATATAAACAAGTTTTTGTTACAAAAATTATACAAGGCCAAAAATAAATATAAACAAGGGACTACAATGTCAAAATAAGAGCCACAGACCGGCTTTGTCATCAAAGCGGGCTCATGGCCTCGCCTTCGGTGGACGCCTGTACGATACCTGAAAAATATTTCCATAAAGGATGAGCCAACACTCAATAGGGTAACTCCTATAGAGAATACCTCTTAACCTAAATGCATATGGAATATCACATACAACAATCATTTGATGCATTCATTTAAATATGTCTATTATGATCGAATGTCATAAATCATGTCATGTCATGAGATGAGACTCACGTAACCAATATCAACCCCGAGCCCCATCTTGAGCTCTCATAACACATGCAATGTCATGCGTATGTATTCGGGCATTCTAAGACCCCATCATTGGTGTTATGTACACTCAATGACTAATTAATTTATTTTTTTGTGTCTTTGTGGGGAGGTAATTTATGGTATTACATCAATGGGACACCAACCATCAACGGATCTTCAGGACATCCCACCTACGGCTCCGTTTCCGTCGTTACACTTTTCTGAAATTTCACCGCCGAAAAGTGTATAAACCAAGTAAGCGGGTCTTGCACCCGAGAGAGAATCTAGCCCTTTTTGTTGTCCCTAACACATTTAATCATTTAATTTTTCTGTGCGACTCAGCCGAACCTTGATGTGACTTTTTCGAGCCCACGATCAACCACCTATGTGGTGATTGATTTAATATCATGCATACACTCCCACACATGTCAATGCTCATGAATGTAGTGTAACTCATGCATAATGCAATACAATGTCCATTGCATAATAAATATAATATAATGACATTTTAACACGATCTAAAGCATGTTATGTAAGATAATCAACTCAACTAACATACTTGTATTCAGCTAGACATTTAATCAAACACCTAAAGAGCACATAAATTTACACAACTAGCATGCTATGACTTTCAACATGGCAACATGTTTATTAATTATATAAACATAAGTACAAGTCCACCAAAATAATCATATGTTAAATAATCTTTTAACATATATATTATTTCATAATCACATAACAAGCTAATAATTTTATTAAACTTGATATGTCATTAAAACATAAAATATTGTTAATATACAATTAAAATGTTTTAAACCATTAACATTAACTTACACCAAGTTAATCATAATAGGATTTTATTAATCACAAGGCTAATTATAAATCTTATATTTGACCCACTAGTTGCACTAGTCAAGACCTAACATGTGATATACACCCATAGCCTACCCATTCCATATGTCATATTTTAAGTTGAAATTAAATCTAAATAGGAGAAACCCTATCTCTCGTAGCGTGAGCCCACTTACTAGAACTCCAAGGAAGTTCAAATTTAGTTTCCTAAGCCTTAGGCCTAGATTATCGGCTTTGATATTCTTTCGGAGAAAAATACGATATTTGGTGTGGTTACGTAGCTCTTGTTGAGTAGAGCAATTTTAATTCTTGGCCCGAAGCGATTAAACTCTCCAATCTTTGTAGATCTGAGGAAAAAGAAAAGAGGAAAATAAAAAAAAACAAACACTCACCTTTCTCTCTCTCACTCTCTGTCTCGCCGTCTCTTCACAACAAAACCAAAAAGTGGAAGACTTTGTCTTCTACTTATCTATATATATATATATTATAAATTTATTATTATTATTTTTTTGAAATTTACGTTTTTGATCTGTAATTTAACAATTAATTATTATTTTATCCCTTTAATTAGGATTTTTTTTAGTAATAATAATAATTTTTTTTTCGGGTTTTACAGAAACAAACCTATTGAAGGCGACTATTATCCCATTGAGGCACTGGACTNCCTGTAATTTAACAATTAATTATTATTTTATCCCTTTAATTAGGATTTTTTTTAATAATAATAATAATTTTTTTTTCGGGTTTTACAGAAACAAACCTATTGAAGGCGACTATTATCCCATTGAGGCACTGGACTTCCTTTATTGAGACAGGGGACCTCATCTCTAAGACAACTCTGATTTATCCAAGTTGGCCTCAATACCCCTTTTGTGGACCATGAAACCTAAGAATTTTCTCGAACTAACGCCAAAGACGCACTTTTTAGGATTCGACTTCATCCGGTAGGCTCTCAACACATTGAAGGTCTCCTGTAGGTGTGTTACATGATCTGCGGCTGCTACACTCTTTACCAACATGTCATCTACATAGACTTTCATTGTTTTTTCAATCTGGGCCTCGAACATCCTGTTGGCGAGGCGCTGATATGTGGCTCCGGCGTTCTTGAGCCCAAAAGACATCACTTTGTAACAGTAGGTGCCTCTTGGGATAATGAACGAGGTCTTCTCCTGATCTGGGGGAAACATAATTATTTGATTATACCCGGAGTAAGCATTCAAAAAACTCAGAAGCTCATGCCCAACAGTGGCATCAATGAGAAAGTCGATGCGTGGAAGAGGATAGCTGTCTTTGGGACAGGCTTTGTTGAGCTTCGTAAAGTCTACGAAGAGGTGCCACTTTCCATTGGCATTTGTCACCATAACCACATTGGATAGCCAGTCTGGGTAGGCTACCTCCCTCACTGACNTGCCACTTTCCATTGGCATTTGTCACCATAACCACATTGGATAGCCAGTCTGGATAGGCTACCTCCCTCACTGACCCATTCGTTAGCAGCTTGTCTACCTCATTTTCCATGGCTTGTCCCCTTTTAACACTCACATTCCTCAACTTCTAACAAGCAGGTTTGTATATGAGGTCTACATTGAGTCGGTGGGAGGCCACCTCGGGGTCGATGCCTTCTAAGTCTTCGTGGGACCAGGCAAAGACGCCTATGTTTCGCCTGAGAAAGTCTACCAAGGCAGATGCTTGCTCCTAGAAGAGTGAGGAGCCTACGTAGACCATTCTCTGTGGAAGGTTGTCATCGACCACTATGGGCTGAAGCTCTTCTTCTGGCTCATCCCTCTCCAGGGTGCTATCGTCTCTGGGATCAAGAACTTCGACTTTGAGAGTCTCATGTGGTCTTCTGGCCCTCATAGAGGCCACGTAACATTCTCTGGCTGAGACCTGATCTTCTCATATCTCCCCAATCCCACTAGAGGTTGGGAAACGGAGGAGAAGGTGGTAGGTTGACAACATTGCCCTTAGGGCATTGAGGGCAGGTCGACCAAGAATTATGTCATATGTAGAAGGGCAATCGAGTACAAGAAAGTTTACCATGATGGTAGAGCTCCTCGGTATAGTCCCTGCTATGACAGGTAGGGTGATAGATCCCAGGGGATAGACTCTTTCTCTTGAAAAACTAACCAAAGGAGTCCTAACTGGTTGTAGTCGCTCTCTGCCGAGGTGAAGGCTATCATAGGCTGTGGCAAACAAGATATCGGCTGAGATTTCGCTGTCAACTAGGACCCTCCTGACCTAGTAGTTGGCTATCATCAAGGTCAAGACCAGGGGGTCATCATGCGGGACCTGGCCCCCTCGAGGTCTCTATCAGAGAAGGTGATGACATCCTTTTTCCCACGTCGGGGTGTCTTCATTGGGTGGGAGTCATGTGACTCTGCTAGTCTCACTCTTTGGACGTGCGCCTTCCTGGCAGAGTTGGACTCGCCTCCTTCTCCTAGTCCTCTGACAATGGTCTGAATTTTACCGAGGGGTTACTAGTGTTCTCGTTCTTCGTGCGGAGGGGCTGGTCCTCGATCAGCAACATATTGTCTAAGCTATTCCCGTTGGATAAGTTACTCGATCTGTCTTTTTAGCTAAAAATAGTCATCTGTGTCATGTTCTTGATTACGGTGGAAGCAGCAATACTTGCTGAGGTTTCGGTGTTTCGGGTTAGACTTCATTTTCCCGAGCCAACGAATTACGGGGTTGTCTTGTATTTGGAACAGAATGTGCTCCACTGAGGCATTGAGTGGAGTGAATGGTTGTAGGTCTCTCGGGGGCAGTGGCTCGAGATCATCTTTTACGGAGACCTTTTCGACTTTCTTTCTCCTGTTTTCGGTCTCCCTTCTGTCTTCTCGACTATCTTTCCTTTTCTTCCCCCTCGAGAGGACTCACCTTTATAGGCTTTGGTGACGTCCTTACTGTTCATGTATTTCTGGGCCCTGGACAACAGCTCGGGCATGCTGGAGGGCAAATTCTTGAGGATTAAGAACATAAAGCTGGATGTGCGGAGGTCAGCGATAAAGGCGGCCAGAGCTACCTTATCATCCGACTCCTCAACCTGGAGAATTTTCTCATTGAAGCGAGCAGGGTAGTCTCTAAGACTTTCACCCTTGTCCTGTTTGATGGCGAGTAGGTGGGTCACTGGTTTTTGATGTCGGCGTCCCCCAATGAAGTGAGAGATGAAGGACCTACTCAGCTCGGCGAAAGAACGGATGGAAGAAGGTCTGAGCTTGGATAACCACTAGCGAGTAGACCCCTTCAAAGTGGTAGGGAAAGCTATGCACATAATTTTCTCAAGCACGTTGTGGAGTTGCATGAGGGACTTATATGAATCAAGATGGTCTTTGGTGCCATCGAAAATCTCAATGGAGGGCATCTTGAATTTCGAAGGTAGAGGATAATTGGTAATATCAGCAATAAAAGGCGTATCAGTACGTCTTACCAAGTAGTCCACAGTTTCAGGTGTCTGTGCCTTGATGGCATTAAGGGTATCACCAAGCTGATTTTGTACCTCTCTAATCTTTTCGTCCTAGTGGTTGGGGACATCCTCAGTCGGGTGATGGTACTGAATTTTGTGGTCTCTGAATTGACTTTCTTTGTCTTTGTCCTTCTGGGGAACTTGTGGACTCCCTACACGCTGAGGAGGGACTACTGGGCGAGGGGCGCCTTGACGTGGCCCTGGGGTGTTCTGGCGAGGGACCCCATGGTGGGGGGCTACCTAGCGCCCAAGAAGGATAGGGTGTTGCTCTACTGGAGGGAGTGGGGCTCCTTCCACAGGGTGAGGGGCGACGCCTTCTTGGGCGAGGATCAATTAGATGATTTGCTAGTTTTGGTTCACCAGCAGCTACATGGTTTGGAGGAGCTGTTGCTACTGCGCGACAAGAGTCGTAGTTGCAGATGGTTCAGATGGTATGAAGGGAGGTGGAGCCTCCTCCTGGTGAGTCGGGTTATTATCTCTTGATTGTTGGCTCATTAATCAGGTAGTGACCGTCATGGATTGAAATAAAGGGTAGAAAAAATAGTCATTCCCACAAACGGTGCCAAACTGATAATGTACAAATCAATTTTTGTGTAAAATCAACAGTCAAAAATGTGAACGGGGACAATCAATGAGCAGTTAACAAGTAATTAATGACAATTAAGAGATAAAAAAGGTAAATGGACAATCAACACAAAGGATTATAGTAGTTCGGTCCGGGTGACCTACTCCACTCTCAGGAACGACAACGGTGGCTGGAGATCTTTATTAATTAATAGTGTAACAGGGAGAATATATTCCAGAAGTATTACAATGCTTTTGGAGAGGAAGAGAGATTATGTGTATAAGGGGAAGTGTAGAAGTTTTAGAGGCGTGCCCTCAATATTGATAGGGCGTTCATTATATAGTTAGGGTAAGGCGGTGACGTGAGTAAGAGGTCTTCCACTATTTTAGTAAGTACAATCTTAGTGGGATTAGATTTTTCGTATCCCGATATTCTTTCCCTCGTGTTCCTATTCCATCGGAGGATGATCCTGTGTCAAACTGGACTTGACCCTGAGTTTGGAATGGCATCAGAGTGGGCTGGACTTAAGTTGGAATGGCTAGGAGAAGGGAATGAAGGAGGAACCAAGAGGGCTAGCACTGGGCATCGCCTTGGGGATGACTTGGGCGACGCCCTTCAATGCTTTGGGCGGCGCCTTCTTGGGTGCTTCCTTTCTACTTGATTTCTTCTTGATTTGTAGACAAGTCTAACTCCCTTTCTCACTATTCAACATTGATAACACCATCCTCACTATTTAACACTTATTTTTACTATTCAACTTCATTTTTACTATTCAACACCCATAACACTATCCTCGAGATTTTCCCCAAACTCAGCTCCCCCTGAAACTATATTCCCAAATTCAGTCAGTTTTAAACTTTATTTCTAGACCCAGTCTTTTTTTAAAAATATCATTTGAAATGACGCTTTTCGTAACAAAATGTCATTTTAAATGATATTTTTTAATTAAATTTTTTTCTTGAAAATATCGTTTCTAATAACGTTTTTAAAAACGTCAATACAAATTACGTTAACCAAAGTGCAATTAAAAACGACGTTAAACAAAGTGAAATTAAAAACGGCTTACTAACGATGTTAACATGCGAAATTTAACGAAAATGTTAAAACGCTACAATTTAACCAGATCCCAAAAAGAACTTCCCCAAATCACACAGCTGAGGCCAATTTTTTTTAAACCACTCTCAAATCCCTCTTTGCAGAATCGACCTCACCTCCTCCAACCACTGTCTCTTCCTCCTCCAACCAGTAACCCACCACAGTCTGACGAAGACCAGTCCGACGAGGAAGAGTAGTCTGACATAGAAGNATTTTTTTTTAAAAATATCATTTGAAATGACGTCTTCTGTGACAAATCATCATTTTAAATGATATTTTTTAATTAAATTTTTTTCTTGAAAATATCATTTTTAATAACGTTTTTAAAAACGTCAATACAAATGAAGTTAACCAAAGTGAAATTAAAAACGACGTTAAACAAAGTGAAATTAAAAACGGCTTACTAACGATGTTAACATGCGAAATTTAACGAAAATGTTAAAACGCTACAATTTAACCAGATCCCAAAAAGAACTTCCCCAAATCACACAGCTGAGGCCAATTTTTTTTAAACCACTCTCAAATCCCTCTATGCAGAATCGACCTCACCTCCTCCAACCACTGTCTCTTCCTCCTCCAACCAGTCACCCACCACAGTCTGACGAAGACCAGTCCGACGAGGAAGAGTAGTCTGACATAGAAGACCTCTCCGGCTCAGTAGCTTCACTCCAGCTACATTTTCTCTTGTGGTGATCTGTACGTTTTCTCTGGTGGTGCTCTGTACATTATTTCCGGTATTTTCCCCCATATCTCTCTGTCAAACTATACTGCGATCTCCTTCCTTGTTGCAGAAACAAACTATATAGGAGGAATTTAGGGTGATTTCCAACTTCAGGCGATACTGTGATGTTGNCGGTGGTGCTCTGTACATTATTTCCGGTATTTTCTCCCATATCTCTCTGTCAAAATATACTGCGATCTCCTTCCTTGTTGCAGAAATAAACTATATAGGAGGAATTTAGGGTGATTTCCAACTTCAGGCGATACTGTGATGTTGGGATGTAAATCCATCTTAGTATATTTTTTTCTCTAATTATCATTACAAAATATTTGACCTGTTTAACACTGCTTTGGTCTTCAATCGTGTGAGCATGTTGACCAATTGGACTTGTCAACTCAATACTCAAATTTAACCCTAATGTGACTTATGCAATTCAGCCGACAAACTAAAAACCCTAACGAATTATAAAAAGTAGATGAAATTGAAGAGTAAGGGATTTGCTCCACCGGATGAACATTACAACAAAATTAAGCATTCTCTCCCTAGTTTTCTTACCTCTTGTGATGTTATACTCATTCAGAATGTCGATTAATGTTATATAGCTGTGACATTTTGTATAGGAGATTATTATTATTGTTGCTTTTCTCATTGCTTCAATCATTGCATCATCAAGTCACAGTGTGTTACTTTTTTTTTTTTTATCTTGTCAAGAGCTTGTAGGGACTAAATTTTTCCTTGAGGTTTTCTAGCTTAGAACAACTTCATGCTCTGGGAAAGCCCATTACTCTTTAAACTTTCAAGACAATTGAAGCCTTAACCTAATCATGATTTGGTTTTTGATCATGTAGTACAGGATTAAATTTTTTAGACAACAGATGTCTTACCTTGGTTATATCATATAAGACTATCAATTTTTGCTTGAAATTCTTGAAATTACCATGTTTTTTAGACAATGACTCTGTCGTTCTATACCGACATACTATGCTAACCCAAAGAGCCCAACAAATAAACCCAAACGACCAAATAAGTCCATTTTATTCAACCTTGGGTGCTTGAAGAATGTTCAATAGATTAATGTGAATATGCTTCATTGTTTAGATGTACCGTTCGTGCATGTTTTGATGTGCA
The DNA here is from genome assembly GCA_963454935.2 of Ilex paraguariensis. Lineage (NCBI taxonomy): Eukaryota > Viridiplantae > Streptophyta > Magnoliopsida > Aquifoliales > Aquifoliaceae > Ilex > Ilex paraguariensis. The sequence goes on from CAUOFW020001591.1 coordinate 576,580, forward strand.
TTTTGTGATTTGAATATTTCTCGCCTTTTTAGTTTCCAGTCCTCAGCCGTTGATATATTTTTTTTAATTTAAATTTCTGTGTGTTAAGTTTTCTAATTGCTGACCATCTTTTATTTAAACTAGGATCACACTGCATATATATTATTGTCCAAGGATAATAGTTTAATTCACTTTCCCACCTCCATAGTTGCACTGATGACTTTACACTTTCTGTTTTCAGCTGAGACCCAAGGCAAGGGCTGGTTACACCACATGGTTTCACCGCAGGACCTTTATGCTGCAATTGTTTTCACTGCAAAGGCAGGGGACAAGTCCGGATCGGAATGGAGAGAATTCATCCGCTGGACGGGACCTGCTAGAACTTTATTGTAACGTTTGATGCCAACAGTGATGGTTCATCAGACGAAGGCAGAGATAACTCCAGTGCTGAAGACTGTTTTGAATGATGTCGGGGCACACTTTGCTTAAAAAGCTTTGGTAACTGTACATAACAAGTGCTTAAGCTCTTTCAAGTGGCTTTGGTTACTCTCAATATTTTTTCCGGTTTTGTTTTCCTATGAATGATTTTCAGTAGTCAATAAACCTATCGTACGTTTATAGTTATTTTCGTTGTAATAGTTCTTGTTGTAATATATCAAGCTTGTTCATGTTCAGAGCGGAATCAGCTCAAGATGAAGTTGTGTGTTGACGATAGCAGATACTTTTGTTTTGTTTTAAGGTTTTTGCCTTCAAAACAGAAAGGTTTTTGCCCCCCCGTCTCAATCACCCCTCTCCCCCTTCCTGCAATTTGGATACAAAAAATTACAAGGAACAATTTGCAAATTGGATACAAAAAATCAATGAATTTGTTGTAGAAATTACAAGGAACAATTGACAATGGTAAAAACCCAAAATGAATACAAAATGAATAAACTTTGAGGCAGTCCAAAAACAACTCTCTAATTCCCTTGCTACGGTTGCAATCCATTCCTAATGGACTCAAGAATCTGAACAACCTCAACCATGTTTGGTCTCCTCAAAGGCGTTTCAGAGGTACAGATTAATCCCAACTTCATAACTTGAATCAGCTTGTTTTCTGCAAAACCCCGCAAACTTCTATCAACTTCATAACTCAGACAAGGCCATGGGCAATTACAAAAAACCCAAAACAGAATTAACTAGGACCAGCGAATCATCATGCAGCAAGGAAGTAAATCTATTTCACTCAATCATGGCATCAACCACTTCGAATTTATCTCATGCTCTTGTTCAGCATACTTGGGTGCTAGCATTGTGAGAAACTACTAGCCGAATTGAATTGATTCTATAACTGGCGCATATTAAGCAAACCTACCAAAGCATAACTTCTTATATTTTGAAGAAAAAAGCAACAGCATTGAGGTTCTAGAAGAAAACCACTTCTCGAAGCCCTAACAGTTGTGTGAAGCTAACTGAAATATTCAGTATAATACCACATTTGACAATGGTCACAACACAGACTGATTTTAAAAGGTCCACTCATTATAGAGACCATAGGACATAAAATTGGTGATTAATAATGAAGTCTATGGCAGAAGATGGCTATCTCTAAGCCTTGAGTAATGCTGCTGCTAAGGAAAAAGCTGAGATACACATGACCTATTCAATATTCCAAATATTCCATTTATCTATAGGTTTTTTCTGTTTAGGTGACAATATTTAAAGGACATAATTGAAACACATCAGATTAAAATTAAAATGTTCTACTTATGTGAAATGATCAAAAGATGAAGCATAATATTGAATTTAAGTATGAGATATTTTACCACATACCATTAACGATCCAAGGGGTGATAGGGTGAAAAGAATAGATGAGCGAGGTGGGAAAGTTTCATCCTTGAACAACTCTGAACTTTTCAATAGCTTTGCCCTCTGCATCAGTGTAGATTCCAGCTGCTTTCCAATGCACAACACAATTTTTTGCTACCTTCTCGGAATATTGCTTACCCGTTACTGGCAAAATCATTGTAACCTTTATCTAGAACTGTTTTACCAAATTAATGGGAACGTTTTTCCTTACATGCCATGTATTTTATGCAAATCAAAGATTTCTTAAAATTTCTGTATGAGAAATTTTCTGCTATCATTGGCTTTGTACAATTCTTTCCAGTGACTACAATAACAAAACCCAGCAAACCATAAATCCATAACACATACTAATCTATGTAACCCCAGAAATAAAACCAAACAAATCAATGTAACCATAAAACCAATATCATTTGATGACATAACCTAGCAAACACTTAAAACAAACGAATCTCAGCAAACGCATCTACATAATCAACATGAAATTACATAAATAGTACACAAAATTTCCAAGTAATCCAGTGGTCAGATCATTTAAGAACAAAAAACCCAGCAAAACCATATAACCGCAAAAATTCATCTCGATTTTGAGCCTTCCAAACTCTTGCAATCCTTATCCGGGGGCTAATGCCTAATAATAATATACCCATCAGAGAAAAAAATGATACACTCTAATCTTCCAACAGTAATTCGAATGGGTTCTCTTGGAAACCAAAAGGGATGCAACCGGTACTATACCATACATTATATCCCAAACTACAGTACTATACCATACATCAAGTATAAATGTAGTATATTTTAACACATATGGGGTGAACAATACCGGAAGAAATGGAGAGAGCAAAACCGGAGAAATCACCACCGGAGAAATGGAGAGAGGACCGCCGGAGTGTACCTCTTCGTCAGACTTGGCTTCCTCGTCGGAGAAGATGGGGGCCTGCGACTGGATGGCAGACGACGACCACAAGAGATCTGAGCGAAAAATGGGATATGATCGACAAAGGGGATCTGATCGAGGCTTGTGAGGATTGATCGAAACAGAGTGATCTGAGAGAGAGAGTGATCTGAGAAAGAGAGATGCGACAGAGAGGGTTTGTGGTTTTAAAAAATCTACTATAAGGTATTTCAAAACCTCTAATTTTTACCTCTAATTTTTTTTTAACCCCTGTTAGCAGCTGTTTGAAATTTGTTTTTATAAACAAGTTTAAAAACGTCATTTCTAATACCGTTGAGTCAAAAACGTTATTTTACCATAGACCTCGTTACAAATAACATTTTTTTAAAAAAAATCGAATTTGAGAATTATGTTTAAAAATAATTGAGTTATGGATATAAGTTTTCATGAGACAGGAGTTCGGAGAAAACCTCCACCTCTTCACTATTCAACTCCCTTTAAGTTCCGGTAATTCGGATCCCTTTTAATGAATGAAGTATTGGGCTTTCTCGATTTATATTAATTGTACTTGGACCATCAATTTTGGGGTCATCAGTTACTATGATCTCTTGAGCAACAGAGTGGCTACATTTACCAAAACACTCTTTATCTCTACCGGTCCTCTCCTAGCCTTTTGTATAGACACTTAATCCTGTGTTGATAGTCCGACTTATCACTTTATGCTGGTGTTTTAAGTGTCACAGGTAATTATTCAAACCAAAAAATGAGATAGTGTTTTGTTTTCGTTANATCTCTACCGGTCCTCTCCTAGCCTTTTGTATAGACACTTAATCCTATGTTGATAGTCCGACTTATCACTTTATGCTGGTGTTTTAAGTGTCACAGGTAATTATTCAAACCAAAAAATGAGATAGTGTTTTGTTTTCGTTAATTATGATAAATGTCATTTTTATTTTTATATTTTTCCTAACGTAATAATTAGTCAAATATTGGGTTTTCGTCTAGCCCAAATAATAGGCAAAGTAACACATATTTGTGTTTTTTCTTTAACAATTTATGCCAATTTACCCCGGCCATTTAACATATTGCTTTATGGCCCCTTCAAGACCCAAGCCCATATTGTTACTAAAACATAGAAGTGTATCCCCTGCAAAAGATGTAAAGCTGCTTTATGTGGAGTCAAGATCTGGTGTGTTACGGATTGATATTTTTGATATGGTCCAAGGAACTTTGCATATATTAGCAAGTAGTTCAGTGAAGATGANCTTACTAAAATATAGAAGTGTATCCCCTGCAAAAGTTGTAAAGCTGCTTTATGTGGAGTCAAGATCTGGTGTGTTACGGATTGATATTTTTGATATGGTCCTAGGAACTTTGCATAAATTAGCAAGTAGTTCAGTGAAGATGATTTTCCCTACTCGAATTTTAGGGATTTATCACGTTTGAAGCGACTCTCAATCCTGGATATCAGTCTGAACTTGACTCCTTGTTTACCAAACTGAGTACATGTGTGTGTTGTGCTTCCTTGTGTGTATTTGTTTTATGTGCTCATTTTTTTTTTTTTTGGGTAAGCCATAAGGTTTATATCGTGGACAACAGTGTACCATGCCATGTACTAGGTATATTCTTTAAGGAACAATACAGAGCATCGAAAATTTTGTTACAATCTAACTTCTGCCCCAGTTCTTTAGACATGGTCTGGTGAACAGGAAGACTATGTTTTCTGGGAACTCTAAGATCAATGTCTTGAACAACATTTTCAGCTGTATAGCTTAATTATCCATACTTAAGTGTTTATATAATCATGATGTTTGCATTATTTAAAAAATGCTCTCTTTTTGCATTCATCGGGAACACCAAATGAACAAACTTAGCCTGGAGTCACTTCTCCCTAAATTTTTCCGAGTTTCCTGCTGCTGAGGTGAATTAGTTCTAAAGAGTTGTTATTTATGTTGTATTGTATATGTGTTTTGTTATCTTAAGGATATTAAGTTGTGTTGCTGCGACTGTGTAGGAAGTAGCAAATCTAATCCCGACATTGGTTAATCTCCTCTTGGTAAGTTAGGCTATTAAGTTGGATTATTTAGCAAGGACATGAGGTTGTATTCAATCTTTATTTGGGTAAAAGTTAGTTTTGTCTGAATTAATTACTTAAACTTGTAATTTTGTAGAAGCTCTTGTGCTTGGACCCGAATGAAAGAATTGAAGTAAGGAGGCTTTGAATCGAGAAGTCTGAGATACACAACTATCTGCTAATATGGAAACTTTCAATATACTACAAGTACTCTCATAAACTTACGTTAAAATTGTGTTTCTATTTTAAGATAGTAAGGAATGTGATAGAATTGTGGATGTGAAATTTCTAGAAGCTACAAAAATATTAATTATCCTCCCATTTTACTCATTACTAAGACAGTATAAAGTAACTAGGCTCACTTATACTTATACCCACCACATTTTATAAGTGACTTTACTACTTTATATCCACACACACATGTCAACCATAAACTATTTTTGCTCCGTGTCTTCTTATCCCACGACTTTCTTTCCCAACTAAATCTCACATTCAGAGACAAATCCTACCTAGTCTTCTAGCGTGGATTTTTCAGAGAACACATGGAATACACATCAAACAAAGCAACATTGTTTTCAATAAATCTTGTTGGATCTTCCGGACCGAATCCTCCTGAGCCTTCCCAAGCAAAGTGCTACTGAAATAATGTCTAAAACCCGATAGTGGCTGGCTGGCTTCATAATCTTTTGGAACGGAATTTTGCATGGTAACCCCTATGACTTATGGATGAGGAGGAATCACGTCTTAATTTCCTCCGCTCCTACTGGTAAGACATGACATGTGGGAAGAGAAGACTTCTGAAATCCTCTTAATTGGTTGTATATATATATATATATCTATATTAGATATCCCGTGTGATACACAAAATTTATTATTTTTTGATATCATCATCTAACTATCAAATTTTTTATAATCGTAATTTCGCTGGACAATTCCTATTACAGTTAAAATGATATTCATTTATATTTTAAATAATTTTAAAAAATAATTAAAAATTTTAATTTTTAACCCAAAAAAAACAAAAAACGTGGAAGTTGTTACAAAGGATACATGTAATATTTTGATTGGAGTAAGCTAATTAAATATTTTAGAATTCTAGCAATTTAGCATTTAGGGAGGAAAACCTTCTCAAGATCTATCATCCCTAATTTGATTGTTTTATATATATGTTATTAGGCATTCTGTGCGATGCATGAAATTTGTTATCATTTCTTATTACCAAATCCTTTGTTACCATAATATCTTTGGACAATTTCTATTAGTATTAAAATGATATTTATTTATATTTTAAATAATTAAGAAAAATGATTAAAAGTTTAAATTTTAAAGTGGTTTTAAAAAAAAATAATGTTATTGGGACATAATTTGGGGACTTAATGATTACGACCATTAGATTGTCAGTAAATCCTAGCATTAAATTATTAGTGGATCCAACACTATCAATCTAATGGTCATGATGTATTAAGTCCTCATATTGTGTCCCAACATTGTCAATCTAATGGTTACAATACATTAAGTCCTCAAATTGTGTCCCTAAATTATGTGCCGATAGCATTAGTGTTAAAAAAAATGGTAAGAGTGTTTACAAAGGACACATGCAATGTTTTAATTAGAGTGAACTAATAAAATATTTCAAAATTCTAGTATAGTAAGACTTCTCATGGTCTCTCATCTGCCTAAATTGATGGCTTTATATAGTATAGTAGATATTACACCCTTAATTTGGTCCCGGTAGGTGACGGTTTGTCTCATAGTTTAGTAGGTCTAGCATTTGAGAAATTCTCGTTCATGGCACCGACGGATTGCATTAGGGTTTAGCCTTATGTATATATATATATATATATATATTACAGTTGCTCACAAGGTATGATTATTGTTTCTTGTAATTAGTAAAATTTCACAAATATGTAATAAATCTATTTTCTTCCAAANGATATGGTCCTAGGAACTTTGCATAAATTAGCAAGTAGTTCAGTGAAGATGATTTTCCCTACTCGAATTTTAGGGATTTATCACGTTTGAAGCGACTCTCAATCCTGGATATCAGTCTGAACTTGACTCCTTGTTTACCAAACTGAGTACATGTGTGTGTTGGTGTTGTGCTTCCTTGTGTGTATTTGTGTTATGTGCTCATTTATTTTTTTTTGGGTAAGCCATAAGGTTTATATCGTGGACAACAGTGTACCATGCCATGTACTAGGTATATTCTTTAAGGAACAATACAGAGCATCGAAAATTTTGTTACAATCTAACTTCTGCCCCAGTTCTTTAGACATGGTCTGGTGAAGAGGAAGACTATGTTTTCTGGGCACTCTAAGATCAATGTCTTGAACAACATTTTCAGCTGTATAGCTTAATTATCCATACTTAAGTGTGTATATAATCATGATGTTTGCATTATTTAAAAAATGCTCTCTTTTTGCATTCATCGGGAACACCAAATGAACAAACTTAGCCTGGAGTCACTTCTCCCTAAATTTTTCCGAGTTTCCTGCTGCTGAGGTGAATTAGTTCTAAAGAGTTGTTATTTATGTTGTATTGTATATGTGTTTTGTTATCTTAAGGATATTAAGTTGTGTTGCTGCGACTGTGTAGGAAGTAGCAAATCTAATCCCGACATTGGTTAATCTCCTCTTGGTAAGTTAGGCTATTAAGTTGGATTATTTAGCAAGGACATGAGGTTGTATTCAATCTTTATTTGGGTAAAAGTTAGTTTTGTCTGAATTAATTACTTAAACTTGTAATTTTGTAGAAGCTCTTGTGCTTGGACCCGAATGAAAGAATTGAAGTAAGGAGGCTTTGAATCGAGAAGTCTGAGATACACAACTATCTGCTAATATGGAAACTTTCAATATACTACAAGTACTCTCATAAACTTACGTTAAAATTGTGTTTCTATTTTGAGATAGTAAGGAATGTGATAGAATTGTGGATGTGAAATTTCTAGAAGCTACAAAAATATTAATTATCCTCCCATTTTACTCATTACTAAGATAGTATAAAGTAACTAGGCTCACTTATACTTATACCCACCACATTTTATAAGTGACTTGACTACTTTATATCCACACACACATGTCAACCATAAACTATTTTTGCTCCGTGTCTTCTTATCCCACGACTTTCTTTCCCAACTAAATCTCACATTCAGAGACAAATCCTACCTAGTCTTCTAGCGTGGATTTTTCAGAGAACACATGGAATACACATCAAACAAAGCAACATTGTTTTCAATAAATCTTGTTGGATCTTCCGGACCGAATCCTCCTGAGCCTTCCCAAGCAAAGTGCTACTGAAATAATGTCTAAAACCCGATAGTGGCTGGCTGGCTTCATAATCTTTTGGAACGGAATTTTGCATGGTAACCCCTATGACTTATGGATGAGGAGGAATCACGTCTTAATTTCCTCCGCTCCTACTGGTAAGACATGACATGTGGGAAGAGAAGACTTCTGAAATCCTCTTAATTGGTTGTATATATATATATATATCTATATTAGATATCCCGTGTGATACACAAAATTTATTATTTTTTGATATCATCATCTAACTATCAAATTTTTTATAATCGTAATTTCGCTGGACAATTCCTATTACAGTTAAAATGATATTCATTTATATTTTAAATAATTTTAAAAAATAATTAAAAATTTTAATTTTTAACCCAAAAAAAACAAAAAACGTGGAAGTTGTTACAAAGGATACATGTAATATTTTGATTGGAGTAAGCTAATTAAATATTTTAGAATTCTAGCAATTTAGCATTTAGGGAGGAAAACCTTCTCAAAATCTATCATCCCTAATTTGATTGTTTTATATATATGTTATTAGGCATTCCGTGCGTGCGATGCATGAAATTTGTTATCATTTCTTATTACCAAATCCTTTGTTACCATAATATCTTTGGACAATTTCTATTAGTACTAAAATGATATTTATTTATATTTTAAATAATTAAGAAAAATGATTAAAAGTTTAAATTTTAAAGTGGTTTTAAAAAAAAATAATGTTATTGGGACATAATTTGGGGACTTAATGATTACGACCATTAGATTGTCAGTAAATCCTAGCATTAAATTATTAGTGGATCCAACACTATCAATCTAATGGTCATGATGTATTAAGTCCTCATATTGTGTCCCAACATTGTCAATCTAATGGTTACAATACATTAAGTCCTCAAATTGTGTCCCTAAATTATGTGCCGATAGCATTAGTGTTAAAAAAAATGGTAAGAGTGTTTACAAAGGACACATGCAATGTTTTAATTAGAGTGAACTAATAAAATATTTCAAAATTCTAGTATAGTAAGACTTCTCATGGTCTCTCATCTGCCTAAATTGATGGCTTTATATAGTATAGTAGATATTACACCCTTAATTTGGTCCCGGTAGGTGACGGTTTGTCTCATAGTTTAGTAGGTCTAGCATTTGAGAAATTCTCGTTCATGGCACCGACGGATTGCATTAGGGTTTAGCCTTATGTATATATATATATATATATATATTACAGTTGCTCACAAGTCACAAGGTATGATTAATGTTTCTTGTAATTAGTAAAATTTCACAAATATGTAATAAATCTATTTTCTTCCAAACAATTGATGTAAAGAATAAAACAGATAGTTCTTATCAAATCTTTTGAGTCAAATCAATATATAAAGGAAAGTAATTATTCATTACGGAAAAAAAAAAATAAAAGAAAAAATTATATACCTTACAAAGGAAACAGAACCCTCTACCCGATATTGGTTTGGAGTCATTGCCATTATATATATATNTCTGAACTTGACTCCTTGTTTACCAAACTGAGTACATGTGTGTGTTGTGCTTCCTTGTGTGTATTTGTTTTATGTGCTCATTTTTTTTTTTTTTNTTATATACCTTACAAAGGAAACAGAACCCTCTACCCGATATTGGTTTGGAGTCATTGCCATTATATATATATATATATATAGCAGAGTGTAATATTAAGTTGATAGCCCAGCCAAGAAAGCCACTCCAGTGGCAGGTAACCAGGAGGAGCCATATATAAATTGAGCAACTGTNTGTACTAGGTATATTCTTTAAGGAACAATACAGAGCATCGAAAATTTTGTTACAATCTAACTTCTGCCCCAGTTCTTTAGACATGGTCTGGTGAAGAGGAAGACTATGTTTTCTGGGCACTCTAAGATCAATGTCTTGAACAACATTTTCAGCTGTATAGCTTAATTATCCATACTTAAGTGTGTATATAATCATGATGTTTGCATTATTTAAAAAATGCTCTCTTTTTGCATTCATCGGGAACACCAAATGAACAAACTTAGCCTGGAGTCACTTCTCCCTAAATTTTTCCGAGTTTCCTGCTGCTGAGGTGAATTAGTTCTAAAGAGTTGTTATTTATGTTGTATTGTATATGTGTTTTGTTATCTTAAGGATATTAAGTTGTGTTGCTGCGACTGTGTAGGAAGTAGCAAATCTAATCCCGACATTGGTTAATCTCCTCTTGGTAAGTTAGGCTATTAAGTTGGATTATTTAGCAAGGACATGAGGTTGTATTCAATCTTTATTTGGGTAAAAGTTAGTTTTGTCTGAATTAATTACTTAAACTTGTAATTTTGTAGAAGCTCTTGTGCTTGGACCCGAATGAAAGAATTGAAGTAAGGAGGCTTTGAATCGAGAAGTCTGAGATACACAACTATCTGCTAATATGAAAACTTTCAATATACTACAAGTACTCTCATAAACTTACGTTAAAATTGTGTTTCTATTTTGAGATANTAAAAGAAAAAATTATATACCTTACAAAGGAAACAGAACCCTCTACCCGATGTTGGTTTGGAGTCATTGCCATTATATATATATATATATATATATATATATAGAGCAGAGTGTAATATTAAGTTGATAGCCCAGCCAAGAAAGCCACTCCAGTGGCAGGTAACCAGGAGGAGCCATATATAAATTGAGCAACTGTGAATTTGCTAGCCTCGGCAGTTGATGTGATCACCCGGTACCCGGGCCATTTGACCCGTTGCCCCAAGGCCGCTCCAGGACCAAAATTCATATACTCACCATAGTATAGGGTATCAAGTGCAAAGTTTGCATTCCATTCGAGCCATCCTCTAGGGTGAATGTGATCGCCCATGTATGATTGCATGTAGACTGTTCGTGAGTACATTTTCCACGGACGGCCCAGATAAGTTGGGAAGCTGCCCTTTGAGGCCTCGAGTTCTGGTGTTGCTACGACCCGGCAGGCATGGATTGATATTCCTGTGTTTTGATTTGGGTCTTTTCTGTTTTGGGCCGTTATAGTGTTCTTCTGCGTGGCCATGGGCTTTCGTGCATATAAGCTGCAGTTTTGGAACACCACTGCGGCATTACCGAATATGAAGTCTACCGTTCCGTATACGTCACATTCCCGGAAAAATTGGCGTTGTGAGTGTACGTAAAGTGTGTCTTGATATCCTATAATGTTGCACTGGTAGACCACTGCGTGGTCCGCACCGACTCGAAGAGCCACTGCTTGGTGTTTGCTTGGTCCAGCCCAGTTCTCAAATGATATGTCCCGTGCAATGAAACCAGCACCAGTAGCCGCTGTATGCCAAGCAAGTCAAAACTGTTAAGCTCAAACGTCCACATAACTCAATTTTGGTCATACACGCATATATTCCAAGAGAGCCAACAATGTTATGTTAGGTAAGAAAGGACCTTTACCATGAGATAGATGCCAATCATCATGACCCACTTTACCTCCAATAATGTGATCTTCTTTATACTATACTATACTATACTATACTATTATTATTATTATAGCCACCACTTAAACATCCCTGTTTTCTAGTAAGAAAAATTGATTGTACCACGGGATATACACTGAATCAGAGGAGGATAAGAATCACAAAATAAAACTTGGAGCGCTTGTAAGTGGAAAAAATAGATAGATATAGATGTAGGAAAGATACAGCTAGGCATAGTTTGGAATTACCATCAATTTCAACGTATTTCAACGAGACCTAGCTAGGAGACAAATTCCCNATGATTTTCCCTACTCGAATTTTAGGGATTTATCACGTTTGAAGCGACTCTCAATCCTGGATATCAGCCTGAACTTGACTCCTTGTTTACCAAACTGAGTACATGTGTGTGTTGGTGTTGTGCTTCCTTGTGTGTATTTGTGTTATGTGCTCATTTATTTTTTTTTGGGTAAGCCATAAGGTTTATATCGTGGACAACAGTGTACCATGCCATGTACTAGGTATATTCTTTAAGGAACAATACAGAGCATCGAAAATTTTGTTACAATCTAACTTCTGCCCCAGTTCTTTAGACATGGTCTGGTGAAGAGGAAGACTATGTTTTCTGGGCACTCTAAGATCAATGTCTTGAACAACATTTTCAGCTGTATAGCTTAATTATCCATACTTAAGTGTGTATATAATCATGATGTTTGCATTATTTAAAAAATGCTCTCTTTTTGCATTCATCGGGAACACCAAATGAACAAACTTAGCCTGGAGTCACTTCTCCCTAAATTTTTCCGAGTTTCCTGCTGCTGAGGTGAATTAGTTCTAAAGAGTTGTTATTTATGTTGTATTGTATATGTGTTTTGTTATCTTAAGGATATTAAGTTGTGTTGCTGCGACTGTGTAGGAAGTAGCAAATCTAATCCCGACATTGGTTAATCTCCTCTTGGTAAGTTAGGCTATTAAGTTGGATTATTTAGCAAGGACATGAGGTTGTATTCAATCTTTATTTGGGTAAAAGTTAGTTTTGTCTGAATTAATTACTTAAACTTGTAATTTTGTAGAAGCTCTTGTGCTTGGACCCGAATGAAAGAATTGAAGTAAGGAGGCTTTGAATCGAGAAGTCTGAGATACACAACTATCTGCTAATATGGAAACTTTCAATATACTACAAGTACTCTCATAAACTTACGTTAAAATTGTGTTTCTATTTTGAGATAGTAAGGAATGTGATAGAATTGTGGATGTGAAATTTCTAGAAGCTACAAAAATATTAATTATCCTCCCATTTTACTCATTACTAAGATAGTATAAAGTAACTAGGCTCACTTATACTTATACCCACCACATTTTATAAGTGACTTGACTACTTTATATCCACACACACATGTCAACCATAAACTATTTTTGCTCCGTGTCTTCTTATCCCACGACTTTCTTTCCCAACTAAATCTCACATTCAGAGACAAATCCTACCTAGTCTTCTAGCGTGGATTTTTCAGAGAACACATGGAATACACATCAAACAAAGCAACATTGTTTTCAATAAATCTTGTTGGATCTTCCGGACCGAATCCTCCTGAGCCTTCCCAAGCAAAGTGCTACTGAAATAATGTCTAAAACCCGATAGTGGCTGGCTGGCTTCATAATCTTTTGGAACGGAATTTTGCATGGTAACCCCTATGACTTATGGATGAGGAATCACGTCTTAATTTCCTCCGCTCCTACTGGTAAGACATGACATGTGGGAAGAGAAGACTTCTGAAATCCTCTTAATTGGTTGTATATATATATATATATCTATATTAGATATCCCGTGTGATACACAAAATTTATTATTTTTTGATATCATCATCTAACTATCAAATTTTTTATAATCGTAATTTCGCTGGACAATTCCTATTACAGTTAAAATGATATTCATTTATATTTTAAATAATTTTAAAAAATAATTAAAAATTTAAATTTTTAACCCAAAAAAAACAAAAAACGTGGAAGTTGTTACAAAGGATACATGTAATATTTTGATTGGAGTAAGCTAATTAAATATTTTAGAATTCTAGCAATTTAGCATTTAGGGAGGAAAACCTTCTCAAGATCTATCATCCCTAATTTGATTGTTTTATATATATGTTATTAGGCATTCTGTGCGATGCATGAAATTTGTTATCATTTCTTATTACCAAATCCTTTGTTACCATAATATCTTTGGACAATTTCTATTAGTATTAAAATGATATTTATTTATATTTTAAATAATTAAGAAAAATGATTAAAAGTTTAAATTTTAAAGTGGTTTTAAAAAAAAATAATGTTATTGGGACATAATTTGGGGACTTAATGATTACGACCATTAGATTGTCAGTAAATCTTAGCATTAAATTATTAGTGGATCCAACACTATCAATCTAATGGTCATGATGTATTAAGTCCTCATATTGTGTCCCAACATTGTCAATCTAATGGTTACAATACATTAAGTCCTCAAATTGTGTCCCTAAATTATGTGCCGATAGCATTAGTGTTAAAAAAAATGGTAAGAGTGTTTACAAAGGACACATGCAATGTTTTAATTAGAGTGAACTAATAAAATATTTCAAAATTCTAGTATAGTAAGACTTCTCATGGTCTCTCATCTGCCTAAATTGATGGCTTTATATAGTATAGTAGATATTACACCCTTAATTTGGTCCCGGTAGGTGACGGTTTGTCTCATAGTTTAGTAGGTCTAGCATTTGAGAAATTCTCGTTCATGGCACCGACGGATTGCATTAGGGTTTAGCCTTATGTATATATATATATATATATATATTACAGTTGCTCACAAGTCACAAGGTATGATTAATGTTTCTTGTAATTAGTAAAATTTCACAAATATGTAATAAATCTATTTTCTTCCAAACAATTGATGTAAAGAATAAAACAGATAGTTCTTATCAAATCTTTTGAGTCAAATCAATATATAAAGGAAAGTAATTATTCATTACGGAAAAAAAAAAATAAAAGAAAAAATTATATACCTTACAAAGGAAACAGAACCCTCTACCCGATATTGGTTTGGAGTCATTGCCATTATATATATATATATATATATATATATATAGAGCAGAGTGTAATATTAAGTTGATAGCCCAGCCAAGAAAGCCACTCCAGTGGCAGGTAACCAGGAGGAGCCATATATAAATTGAGCAACTGTGAATTTGCTAGCCTCGGCAGTTGATGTGATCACCCGGTACCCGGGCCATTTGACCCGTTGCCCCAAGGCCGCTCCAGGACCAAAATTCATATACTCACCATAGTATAGGGTATCAAGTGCAAAGTTTGCATTCCATTCGAGCCATCCTCTAGGGTGAATGTGATCGCCCATGTATGATTGCATGTAGACTGTTCGTGAGTACATTTTCCACGGACGGCCCAGATAAGTTGGGAAGCTGCCCTTTGAGGCCTCGAGTTCTGGTGTTGCTACGACCCGGCAGGCATGGATTGATATTCCTGTGTTTTGATTTGGGTCTTTTCTGTTTTGGGCCGTTATAGTGTTCTTCTGCGTGGCCATGGGCTTTCGTGCATATAAGCTGCAGTTTTGGAACACCACTGCGGCATTACCGAATATGAAGTCTACCGTTCCGTATACGTCACATTCCCGGAAAAATTGGCGTTGTGAGTGTACGTAAAGTGTGTCTTGATATCCTATAATGTTGCACTGGTAGACCACTGCGTGGTCCGCACCGACTCGAAGAGCCACTGCTTGGTGTTTGCTTGGTCCAGCCCAGTTCTCAAATGATATGTCCCGTGCAATGAAACCAGCACCAGTAGCCGCTGTATGCCAAGCAAGTCAAAACTGTTAAGCTCAAACGTCCACATAACTCAATTTTGGTCATACACGCATATATTCCAAGAGAGCCAACAATGTTATGTTAGGTAAGAAAGGACCTTTACCATGAGATAGATGCCAATCATCATGACCCACTTTACCTCCAATAATGTGATCTTCTTTATACTATACTATACTATACTATACTATTATTATTATTATTATAGCCANTGTCATACACGCATATATTCCAAGAGAGCCAACAATGTTATGTTAGGTAAGAAAGAGAATATGTTTTTGTGGAGGACCTTTACCATGAGATAGATGCCAATCATCATGACCCACTTTACCTCCAATAATGTGATCTTCTTTATACTATACTATACTATACTATACTATTATTATTATTATTATAGCCACCACTTAAACATCCCTGTTTTCTAGTAAGAAAAATTGATTGTACCACGGGATATACACTGAATCAGAGGAGGATAAGAATCACAAAATAAAACTTGGAGCGCTTGTAAGTGGAAAAAATAGATAGATATAGATGTAGGAAAGATACAGCTAGGCATAGTTTGGAATTACCATCAATTTCAACGTATTTCAACGAGACCTAGCTAGGAGACAAATTCCCNTTTCTAGTAAGAAAACTTGATTGTACCACGGGATATACACTGAATCAGAGGAGGATAAGAATCACAAAATAAAACTTGGAGCGCTTGTAAGTGGAAAAAATAGATAGATATGGATGTAGGAAAGATACAGCTAGGCATAGTTTGGAATTACCATCAATTTCAACGACACCTAGCTAGGAGACAAATTNCCCCCCCCCCCAAAAAAAAAAAATTCATTATAACGGCAAGGATGGAACCAAAATTTTGTCATGAGGGCGGGGGGTGGGGGGGAGGAACCAAATACAATGGCATTGTTTAAAATTTTATTAAATGGTGTCACTCAAAAAATTATTGATAATATCACATCTTAATTGTAATTAACTCATCAAANGGGGAGGAACCAAATACAATGGCATTGTTTAAAATTTTATTAAATGGTGTCACTCAAAAAATTATTGATAATATCACATCTTAATTGTAATTAACTCATCAAAATCCATTTTATGTGGTATTATCGTATAAAAATAATTTAGGTCACAAAATATCACAATTTATTTATCTCTTTACTTATGATATGGTGCAATGATTACCTATTATGTATCATCAAAAATATTAATTTAACATGACATCACCATAAAATTTACGCATCTCTTAATGAATATTAGAGATATTGTCACATTTCTAACTTGATTTTATCACGCCTTTTCTTATTTTTCTTTTGGCCAACAACTCATCTAAGCATTATTCTTTTTTAAGAAAAGCACTCACACGAGTGATGAATATCCACCACTTAGTTATTAAATATCGAGTCATCAAACCTTTTGAATATAGTAAATAACATATCCTAAGAAAAATAAGAATTTTTAAAATATAAAGGGAGACAAATGATTTTCAAATAACTAGAGGTAGTATAGATAATTTTGGAAATTTGGGGGGGGGGGGATGGCCATTCTTGTGTAATCAATAATATCACGTTAGCATTGTCACATAATATCATCAACTAATAATATACAGACAAATAAAAAAATCAATCCCACACAAAGCCAATAACTACTCGTCCATGTAAGTTAATAACTAGCTAAGTAGAGTTCACTTTATTTATTGAAGATTTTATTATTAATTGGTAACCATATTATTAATATTAACATGATATTACTATTGTATTGAATATTCTCTCCCACTCCCATCTTTTAAAGGGTCATCAAGAGTATATATGGTACCACAAAATATTGGTAGTTGTTTGTAAAAACTCCATAATTTATATGATAAAAAAAAAAAAAAAGGTATTCAACTTTTCAGAAACAATTGTTAAATAATGAATGTACGGCACGAAGAAAAATAATGTGATAGATTCGATTCAAATTTAACAAAGTATAATTTATCAATTATTTAAAATGCATGATTACAAAAGTCATATTTTTCATTATTCTTTATCACAAATCATATGTTCTCTGAAATAATAAATAGCCATTTTTGAGCATATATACTAGCAAGCAAGAATTGTTTTTTACCATCCTCGGTTTAGTTGTATTGTTGCAACTTGCAAACAAATTGACCACAACACGCATTGCCACAACTGAAGTACATGAACACAACCAACCAAGGCAAACAAAATTGACCAAACAGTGAATAAAAATAGAGGAATTTACCGAAAGACGCGGTGTGGAATGTCGTCACCTTATCGTACACACTTTTTCCTCCTGAAATCACCGTCTTGCCCTTCCCATCCCCAATAAACATCAACTTCCTCTTCTTCCTCCCCACCTTCAAATTATCCTCTGCATACCTGACATTGGATTGAACAACACAGACACTTCTCATTAAATCCCATTTTAGCCCCCCCATTCACTTCTACATATGTAATTGCCAAAACTCACCAGGCATTTTCAAGGTACTCTGAGATGAGAACCCAACCCACCAATATCCATTTTTTAAGGTAACCTTTGGTATTCTCATGTTTTTTTATTTTATTTTTTTATTTTAATTACTTTGTTTTGAAAACAAGACTAAAATATGAAAACATAAAAAAGGAAAAATGCACGGTTAATAGAAGATTTAATGAGATCTTGGGTTCAATTCTCTTTAACAACAAAAAATGAATTTTTTTGCTCGAGTATAAAAGGCTCCCTCCTTTCACCCCTCTGTGTCGTCTCTCTCTTGATGCCAACGACGAACATAGAAATCGAAACCATCGCTATTGCCAATCACTACAAAGGAGCTCTTAGATTCAGACGTCATTACTCCATCTCCAAGATCAAATTTTACCTCATTTCCGTTGAGCTCTATTTGTACCTCCAAATTTTAGATCTATACCTCCAAATTTTAGATCTATGTATATATTATTATATTTGAGTGTGTATGAGAGAGAGAATATGTAAGAGAGNAGATCTATACCTCCAAATTTTAGATCTATGTATATATTATTATATTTGAGTGTGTAGGAGAGAGATAATATGTAAGAGGGAAGTGAATTTTGGGGGGTTTTGAGGGTGTTGAGTGGTTGCTGATGGGGATGGGTTTTCGGGGGGTGGTGAGTTTTGGTGGCTGGCTGGTGGTGAGTGATATTTCAATTGGGTGGCTAGTGGTGGTTGTGGGTAGTTGGTGGTGGTGAGTTTTGGATATGGGTGGTTCGTAACGNTGGGGATGGGTTTTCGGGGGGTGGTGAGTTTTGGTGGCTGGCTGGTGGTGAGTGATGTTTCAATTGGGTGGCTAGTGGTGGTTGTGGGTAGTTGGTGGTGGTGAGTTTTGGATATGGGTGGTTCGTAACGGTGGGTATAGATTTTCGGTATAATATTAAACATGTATTTTTATTTTTGTTTTTATAATTTTTTAAAATAAAATAAAAACGTTAAAATAACACGCATCCATCCATGGTTGGTTGCAAATGTCAAAATCAAAGCAAAAAAGTTTCACGTGAAAAAACTAAAAAGCAGAATGGTGATGGCTTTGAAGTCAATTACCCAATCACTTCAAAAAGAATGACGCACCGACACCCTAACATAAGTCTGTGTAACAATTGACATTTTAGATATCCAAAAAGAAAGCAATAATAAGTTAATTAAAGTGAAGGAAAAGCTTTCCACTTTACTGTAGATATATGTGAACTTACTTTCCTTCCCTGACGTAAATTATGGTTCGACGATCACTGTACTCAGGCGCCTTCTTAATAGCCTCCGCAATCGTCTTGTAAGTTCCATTACCATCCTTGGACACCACAATATCCGCTTGTATTCCATGCACCGGCATATCCAACAACATTCGATCCCTCCCAGACAACCATTTCGGAAAATGCCCAACTTCTTCATCCTTCGACTCCAACATTCTCCGACGACGATTCTGTATCGGAATTCCTGAAAAATCGTCGTCCCCACTGGCCGCCGAATATATCGCCAGACAATTACTCACCAATTCAGACAAGTCCTTCAATCTATTACCCATCTGATCCTTCACGAACCCATTCACCTCCTCAAATCCCTCCGTACACGTGTCCTGGTTCGTCAGCGCCGCACTTAGCCACGTTATCACGTCCTGCGTGGATCCAGCCTGGGCTAAGTTGAGGTCCGGTGACGGAGAGACGGAGGTGAGAGAACGTGTGAGAAGCTCCACCGAGTCGTCCAAGAGCTCGAGGCAATCGTCGTACGCGGACCGTACACGCGTTTCCATGTCCATATTGCTGATGTCCGAAGCTATGTATAGGGCTTTATTGAAACGTAGGAGAGTCATGTTGACGGAAATGTGGACGAGGTCTTTGTCGGAGGCGGAGAGTGCTCCGGGGAAGTCGAGGAGCGAGTTGACACAGAGAGTTGGGTACCGAGTTCGGCTACAGGTTCGGGATATGGCTTGGGTGGGCTTCCGGTGCATTCTGCCAACGGATCTGGTTCGGAGACCCACTAGGAGACCCACTGAGACGGCCGACAGAAGAATTAGTGTGAGTGAGAAAATTAGAAGGAATTTGAGTTTGGACTTCCGGGTGGTGGTCGGCGGTGTTGAGGTGTCTTCGAGTATATCTGGTCTCGAAGAACCACCCGTCCCGGTAGATCCGAGTCTGCCGTAGCCCATATTTTTCAATTACTACTGGAGAGTAGAGGAATTAAAATGCAGGTAGGGGTAAGGAAATCTTTAAGAGAAAGAGAGAGCGCATGAGTTTCTGAGAAGGAGAAAGAACAAATTACTATTACTATTACTATTCAAAACGAAAGAGAGAGAGAGATAGAGAATTTTTCTNGAGTTTCTGAGAAGGAGAAAGAACAAATTACTATTACTATTACTATTCAAAACGAAAGAGAGAGAGAGATAGAGAATTTTTCTGGCTTATATTCTTTCGGATGGGAAGATGAATTAATGTATGGAAGGAGATGGAGTGGGCGTGGGATAGTAGTGTGGGTAGTCAGTCCCTTTTAATACTATATAATATATGGCAGTGAATGCTGGAGAGAGAGAGAGAGAGAGAGAGAGGGAAGTTGGTGTGCTGTCGATATCGAGAGCATTAGCTGTCCTCTACTTCCAGCACTGCGCACTGGAGTACTGTCTGATTGAGAAGGCGGTTGTTCCTTCTTTGTCATGCTTTTCTCTTAATATTCTCTCTCTCTTGATTTTCAGAATAGGCCAAGGTTAATTATGTTTAAGGTTAAGGCTGCAGTACTGCATTCGATATGTAACTGTCTTCATTAATTTTAAATTAGTTAAGTAGTTATAATTATCGATCAAAAAAATAAAATAAAAGTAAAAAATGATTCATGTGACATATTTTTACTTGTCAAAAAATAAAAATATAAAATGTTTTGGTTATAGTTATAGGGCCCATTTTTAAAGTGAGAATATACAGGATGGAATCTTCCTTAATTTGCGTGCTGTGATATGTCTGCTTATTTTATTAATATTTTTATTTGAATTATCGAGCTCATTTTTTGTAGGACTTGACTACTGTATTATTGAATAAAAAAAATTCAACATCGTACTTCTAAAATTTATTATTATTTTTGTGTATTTTATAATTTATATTGGTATTTTTATAAAAAAAATTATTAGTTTTGTAAATTTTTTTACTATTTTTATTATTGGTGTGATAATTATTTTTATCACACCACAATAGAGATTAAAATATTTATAAAATTGATAAATATTAATACAATACCAAATTTTTATTTTTTTTGAGTACCATAAGTAACTCCATTTTTTGTACGAGAGGGTGGGGGAAATTTGCGAAGTGAAAGCAAACTTTTTATGGCATTAGGACATATTGTAACTGAGGGAGAAGAAGTAACTGAACTACCCGTCCCACTCCACCACCTACAGGCTGCTAGCTCTAACAATGGCTAGCAGAGGGTAACATTTATTCCATCTTCTAGTAGGTCAATCGTTCACCTCTGTTTTAGATTTTGCGGTTCGTATCGAATTGAATTGAATGAGAGTACATTGTTCTCTTTTATTTTAGACTGATATTAATATAGTATAGAGATTTAAATTAGTGTAATTATTAGATTAATAGTGAATTCACTACTAGATAGTAATTCATTTAAAATATAGTGTATATAGGTAAACAACAAATTTTGATAGCTGTCGGCCATTAATAAGTAACCAGATATGAGATGTTATTGCATGCCTCCTCTTGTTTGTTCCCTACATTTTTTTTATGAGATTTCGTTGATTTTGCTTAAAGTTATACTAGATGGATAAAAAAAAACAAGGACCAAATGACATATCATTACTTTAATGAGAAAAATTAAAATTTCAAATGTGTAGACCACAATTATGATAATGTCATGTAATTTAGTCCCTGTTTTTTTATTAGTCTAGCATTACTCATGTTTAATATATATATATATATATTTTTTTCATTTAGGTGCATGTTGTACATTCTGTATGTTGACACACAGTGGGGAACATACTCTGCATAATTTACATGTTGGCTTAAAATTGGAAAAGAGTGAACTAATTACTTTTTTTTTTTTTGGGTCAATCAGATTATATTTCTATCATTTGAAAAGAATGAAGTTTACAAGAATCAAAACAATTACAAACTATTTTAACAGAAAAACACATATCAAAAGAAAGCACCCTACAGTAAAGTAAAACACACATATCAAAAGAAAGCACCCTACAGTAAAGTAAAACACAGGAGCCAAAATCATCCTACTCCCTCATGTGTTTCCTTTTCACACATCCTTTCCAAAACCTCAGTAGGGCAACACATCCAACCAGGAGAAAGCATATCTCTGCTTTTCTGTTTTGCAACCCAATGTACAATCTTATTGCTTTTTCTACGCACATATTGTATTTCAATCTTAGGAATCAAATGTATGTATTCTCCAATATCCCTCAAGATAGCCTTAAACTCCCTCAAAAAACAATTATTACCATTATTCAAAGCATCAACACATGCTTTGGAGTCTGACTCCACTATTAGTAAAGGATACCCTGCAGCTATGGCTATACAACAAGCCTGTCTAATGGCGCATGCTTCCACTATTATGGCTGAGTTTGTGGCAAGCTTAGCTGCATTATCCTGTATTAAGATTCCTTCACTGTCTCTAAAGACTACTCCAAATGTCCCTTTTTTTTGATCTTGCAACCAAGCCCCATCATAATTAACTTTTACCCAACCCTTTGGCAGAGCTTTCCATACATCTACTTTACTCTCTTTCTTTTTACAATTATCATGCTCATTCATAACACAGCCCCTCCATTCCTCAACGACAAAGATAGCTTGGCTTATCACTCTTCTAGGCAAAATTTGAACCCAATTATATACCCAGTTATTTTTGCATTTCCATATAGCCCACAACAGTGAAGCTACTAGTGTCTGATGACACAATCCTTCCTCTCCTTTACCTTGTTGTTTCAGCACCTCCAAAACCCACTCTTCAAACCTTGTTATCTTCTGTCTATCAACAAGTATCTTTAGAGGAGAGTCTTTCCAAACTTCTCTAACCCAGGAACAAAGTAAAAATGCATGCTCTATAGTCTCCTCCGTCTCCCCACAAATAGGACATAAAGGAGATTTCAGAATTTCTCTTCTCCAAAGATTCCAATTAGTAGCTAGGGCATTTGACACTACCCTCCACACAAACAATTTGATTTTTGGCAGAGCACTGATTTTCCAAACAGTCATCCATAGTTCCCCTGGGATCATATAAGAAGAAGAAGCAGAAGCCTGTCCTTCATTAAGGGGGATAGCCGAAGTCAAACTATTATAGCCACTCTTCACTGTATACTGCCCATTCATAGTACCACTCTATCTAGCCTTATCATTTTGCTGGGTAAAACTAATGGGTAAAATTAAAATGATTTCTGAAACAATAGGAGAGAAGAGAAACTTAGTCAAATCCAGATTCCACTTCATCTGTGGAAAAAGAATCAAATCCTTCACCCAAATCAACTGACTATGCTTTACATTGGGAATTTCCTTATAATCAGGCACCCAAGGATCTTCCCATATTCTGGTATGCTCTCCATTTCCTATAAGCATACTATACCCTTTTTTCAGGACATCTCTTCCAGCCAACAAACTCCTCCAAATCCATGAGCTATTTGTGCTTATATTGGCATCCCAAATAGAAACATTAGGAAAATACTTCTTTTTCAAGATCCTTACCCAAAAAACTTCGGGGTTTTGAATCATTCTCCAAATTTGCTTAGCCAACAAAGCCTCATTGAACCTCTCCAAATCATGGAATCCCAACCCCCCATCCTCCTTTTTTCTTGTCAACATATCCCAGTTTTTTCAATGTATCTCTCTTTCCCCATTGTTCTTACTCCACCAAAATCTAGAGATTNACAACAAAGCCTCATTGAACCTCTCCAAATCATGGAATCCCAACCCCCCATCCTCCTTTTTTCTTGTCAACATATCCCATTTTTTTCAATGTATCTCTCTTTCCCCATTGTTCTTACTCCACCAAAATCTAGAGATTTTTGCAGTTAACTCCTGACAAAAATTAACTGGGAACTGAAAGATAGTCATTGCAAACGAGGGAATGGCTTGCACCACTGTTTTGATCAAGACTTCTTTCCCAGCATGATTCAGTAGATTCTCCTTTCATCCTGTAATTTTCATCAGAACCCTGTCCTTGATCCAACTTAATGTTTGTTTTTTAGATCTCTCTCATTCTTTAGGGAGACCCAAATATTTTCCTGTCCTCGTGATAGGAGGCACACGAAGAATCCCAAAGTGAACTAATTACCTAAACAATGTAATTAATTAATTCCACTTGCATAGTCTCTTGTATATTTGAGTGATCGAATGGCATATGTACCTTATCCAATTGAAGCATCGTTTTCTTTCTTTATTTGTGTTATTATATTGTAATATAGAACGTCTAACAAACAGATAGAAGAAAGACTCTCTACATTAAATTGTATTCTTGGACTCGATAATTGAACTCAAAGTGGAATCAGAATTTCTCTGTGTGAAGTATCAAATTTTATTCTGCAGTGGGCTGAGATTCTTCCCCCCTCTTTCTCCCAATTGCTTAGCTTTGTGGTATTTCATCTGACTTTCCTGAAACTTCTCCATTTAAGGAGGTAAAGTGATTCCCTTTTCCTCGAGTACCTTTGCTTCATGGTAGTGGTTTTGTCAAAAGTCGACTTTTCAAGCGAATAAAAAGTATATGGATACTATAAGAGAAAGAGAGAGAGAGAAACTGCACCCAAACTCAAATCAAATACATCTAATAAAAACTCCAGAAAAAAAAAAAACAGATAAAAGTTGTGGAACTTGTAAGCTTCCTATTGGTTGGGAAAAAGCAATATTGGATTCTAGAGGGCCCAGGCCACAGTCTGACAAGGCAATAGCAATTTCGGATAATTAACATTAATATTATGAAACTGAAAAAGATGGTGTGTCTGCTTATTAATTGCATTTAGAATTAGATAGATGTGATCCCCCAAGACAGTGAACCACCGACAGCTAACTAGGGGTAGGCGTGCTAAAGGATGCAACCTACTCGAGTTGAATTTGAATTTGGATTTGACTTGTCTGAAATTTGATTTGAATTCATTTGTTTATTTATTATAAGTTAAANCACAGTGACACCATCACGAGATGGTGTGTCTGCTTATTAATTGCATTTAGAATTAGATAGATGTGATCCCCCAAGACAGTGAACCACCGACAGCTAACTAGGGGTAGGCGTGCTAAAGGATGCAACCTACTCGAGTTGAATTTGAATTTGGATTTGACTTGTCTGAAATTTGATTTGAATTCATTTGTTTATTTATTATAAGTTAAACTCGTGCTCGTAAAATTAGAATCGTTTATATGTAATATAGTTAAGTTATTCGGGTTTAACTCAAATTTAACTAAAATTTGTTTTTTTAAAAACAAGTAAAACTTGGACATTTTTTTAAGTTTAATTTAAAAAACAAGCTCATCAACTTTGGCCTTAACATGTTTGTTCGTCTCGTTTACCCACCCGCATAATTAGGGGCAGAAATTTATTTTAGAGAAGCAAAATACGATTAAATGTTATTCATGTGTTAATACAAAAAAATTTATTAGCAAATTGCAAGTAAGATTCAAGGCTAAATTATTATATAAACCACCAGAATCAATTTTCAAACAAAAAATGTATGAAATATTCTTATTCCAAGTAAATTCAATCATTATTAAAGTGGAACATAACATTCTTTAAAATATCAACAATTATCTTCAATGGATTAATTCTAAGCTAAATTTTTTACTAATTTTCTTCCAATGTGCACAATCAACAAGTTTGTGACAAAAATCATCCTTTATTTTGTTGCAAAGTCTAAGTGAGATCTTCCATCATCTAGTTAAGAAATTAATTGTTTAAAATAGTATAAACTACTTCTATGTTATGATATTTTACCTATACATGTTATCGAGTTTTGCTAAATTACAAACCACAAACTTACTGAAAAATGAAACCACAACTACATTATTTTTTTTGAAAAATAGTGGACAATATATTAAATAGAAGAGATGTATTATTTTTTATCAATATATAGGTCAAGACATTTCATTTTTGTTTTACTCAATCTAAAAATAAAATTTTTGTTTTAAGGGGACGGTAGACCACTAATTTATTGAAAATAAAAAAGATTAGAATTATTACACAAAGTTTTAAAAAATAAGGAGAGGATAGATATAATAAATTGAATAAGAATATATATATAAAAGGTGATAACAAAATTCAAAGGTGGCTCTCCCACGGCTGTTAAATGTATTAAAAAGATTAGGGAAGGAATGCGATACAAATTTGATTTAAAATAATTTTAAAATTAATATGATTAATAAATATATATAATAAATAAGTTTGATTAATATTTAACACATAGTATAACACAATATATGAAAATTTTTTTCGTAAATATTGATATGTGCACAATATAAATTATAATGATATGATAGGAACCGGAAATAACAGCGCGAATTGACACCCACAGGACCATTGATTGGAGCATCATTTTGTTTTGCAGAGCTGAAGATCAATCACCATCTCATGGACAGTGCGGATTTTGACCTCTGAACATTGGAAAATGTGAAAAAAAAAAGTAAGGAAAAGAGAATTGAGGGTAGAACAATTTACTTGACATTGTATGATATCACAGGCTAGACAGCCACATGCATATAGTAGAAATTCTATTAGGAATTGAACCCGTGTTCTGTGTTCATATTTCCCAATACAAGGTGCAATCAAAGCCGCCAATCTTGACGGTCAACAAGCCAAGATGTAACATTACAACTGACTCACAAGAAGCTGTGATGTTTGTTTTTGGTTCATGTCCAACTCCCACTTAGCATCACCGTCTGTGCTTCCATTTAGTCGGTAAATTAATTTCTATTCAAGCAATGCATCGCAAAATCAAGGCGATGGGCCTGGCCTGTTCTTGCATCGTATGCACGCGACGTGACGTGATAATAATAATAAATGCATATATATACAGTTTATGGAGAAAAACAGTATTTTGTCCATTTATGTGTGTGGTGTGGGTTGAAAAAAATGTAGCTATCATATCATCTGTGGGTGTATGAGATAATATCAAAAAAGTGAAGACAAGTCTGGTGGAAATGTTGACATGCAAATCAAGCAGAAGCAGCACTACGGATACGGACTCAATGATAAAGAAACAATTCATTCCCTCACTGATTTCTGCTACTATTGTGACGTGACTCACTGGATAAGTTCCACCTCAATACCCCATTATCCAATTTGGGTTAATGAATGTGAGCTAGTACTGTGCTAATTAACTGGCACCCATATACTCTTTCTCTCTCGTCTTCATCTGAAAAATTAGGAGAGAGATGCTGAATTTAAAACCGAATTAGAAAAAGATTAATGACCCTTTAATGTGATGGATTTGGGGTTCAACTACGACTTGCTGGTAAACAAACAAATGCAAAACATCTTTCAAATTTCACCTAAAACTATTTTCCCCAAGAAGTGATCAAATGGGCAACTGCCATGATGTTGTTAGTGAAAAAGGCAGGTAGGTGGTCCAAGAGAAATCACTCCGCTCCACTCCACAAGGATGCAAACAAGCATACAAAATGCCCGCAAAACATCGAAAAATAAAGAAATTAATTCAAGAAAACCAATTAGAAGAATAGAAAAGGGGACACAAAGCATAGAAGGATGGCCGACCTAACGAACCAATTAATAGGCATGTGCACAAGTCCATGGAGGTGGGAGACACTGAATTGGGCAGCCCGTGGCCAACCACATACGTGGTTTTTTCTAGGCCTATCAAATTTTAATATGACACGATTAATCGATACAAATTAAGCGAGTTCGAATGATAAATGCGTTGACCCATTAAACACATTTAATAAATGTGTCGTGTTCAAATGAGTCTTATCAACTCATCTATTACCCGTTTAAATAAAATTAATATAATAATAAATTAATAATTATTTAAAAAAATTAGAAAGATTTTTTTTTAGTGACAGCCACAAAATATATATATATTATTTTTAGTGATAGCCACATAATTTTTTTTAAAAAAATTAGTGACAGCCACAAAAATATAATAACAAACTAATAATAAATTAAAATTAAACAGGTTAAACGAGTCGTATTGTGTTACCCGTTTATTAAGTGATTCGTGTTCATATAGAGGTTTTTCACCGGTTTATTAAACGAGTCGTGTATGAGTTTATATATTTTTCACCCATCACCCGTTTAACCTGACACGTAACCATTTAATCCGACACGTTTGACACCCCTAATTTGCTCTATATAAAGCTACACCATCATACATATATGGAATATGGAGTACATTTTTTAGATATTTGAAATAAATAAACAAATATTTATTCAGATAATAGCATAACAACACAAATTACATTTGAAGTTTACTATCACCCTAATGATTACAACATTCACACGTGTGCTTGGTCTAAAATCTGATCCGAGAGTTGGGTTCATTGTTCGGTGGTGTAAGGAGTGGGGGTTGATGATCGATCCTTTAAATTTTTCAACAATGACATAAATTTGAGCACATCACCAGCCGATGTGGTCACAACCCACATCCTCTATATATATTAGCCAAAGAGAGCATTTTGAAAAGATTTGCTAAAATATAATCATTCCAACATTGTGCTATCTTTGAGCCATCATTAGTTTAACCGCGTTAAGCATCATTGCTTGATGATGACTTCCTTCACCGTCCATAAGCGGAGTCTAAGGAATCATCATCGCTAGATCAGAAAGAAGCATTTGCATGCGGTGTCTTTTATGCTGAAATTAACCTTCTGTTTTCACCTTTTTATCTCATAATTAATAAAAGTGGAGAACAACGAGAATAATACAACCATCGAATATAAAAATTGCATATAACACCCTTTAAGTTTAAAGGTTAAATTCAAACATCGACCATTTCAATATGAGGTTCAAGTCTTCTTTGTCTAGTATTTATGTATGAACTCAAGTTAGTATATAAGTTTTTCGATGGACCAAGCGCGTTTGTGTTGATTGAAGATAATGTTTATTGAGTTCAATCCTACACAATTGAAGTGATGCATGGACGTTATTTCATACAGCTATATTGATATGTGACACTGCGGACTAATAAGAAAAGAAAGCCATCCATTCATCCATAATTCAATGCATGCTAGGTTGTGGTCGATCTCCCTCCTTCACGAAACAATATGACCCTACTAGAGAAAAAGAAAGCATGGCATTATTCACAAGTGGTAGATGTATATTTATCAACAACCATATCATGTGGATCAAATTCTGAGTGAAGTATATATAGGTAACAAAGCATATCGTGATAAAGAGGAATGATACATTGATCAAATTTTAGGATCAAATTTAGAGTTCAAATGACATAACAGTTAATTGTTTGAAATTTTTATTGGGGCCTAAATGACATGACACCAATTAAAAAAGACCAAGTCAATTGCATTGTTATTTGGGCTCTAAATTTAGTCCCAAAATTTGATCAGTCTACCATTACTGTAGTGATAAAAGCTTAAGTGGGTGAATGTATAACGTAAGTAGGCAACCTAACTATTACTAAATAATAATTATATTCTTATTGTCGTCATATAGTTTTAGTGGACTCATCAATACATGGGGTTGGGTGTTTCAAGTGACGGCCGGAGATGGGGAGAAAGAGCGTAATGGTCCATTTGATATAATTAATGAAAAAATAGAATGATGGATATGGAGAGGGATGAGTAAGGAATCATGTTTGGTTTAAGAAGAAAAAACAGAAAGATGAGTTTTTCTGATAATTACCCAAATTCTGGCCTCCTAAAATTTGGCATAAAATTAGAAAGAAATGTACGGGGGTGTGTGTGTGTTTTAAAATGAAGGGTATTTACTTTCTCAGGTAATATAACTATTCTATGGGTTCATTAAATTTATGGAGAAGTCCATTTTATATGTGATAAAATATATATATATATATATATATATATATATATATATATATATATATATATATATATGTATATATGTTCAATTCATTACTCCTAATTTTCATGGTTAAAGGCACCATGGAATTTTATTAAAAAAATACCACATTATCCCCGTCAAATGTGGTTCCAATCTCACTTTTCTCTTATTCTTCTTTCAACTAATTGAATCTTTTTCACACCACTACAAAATAAAACATTCATCATGTTTTGAAAAGAATGTCTAAATGTGTACTAAAGTACTAGTCTACAATATCTACGACTGGGGTCATGAAAAACAAACAGNGATTTTTTTTTAGTGACAGCCACAAAATATATATATATTATTTTTAGTGATAGCCACATAATTTTTTTTAAAAAAATTAGTGACAGCCACAAAAATATAATAACAAACTAATAATAAATTAAAATTAAACAGGTTAAACGAGTCGTATTGTGTTACNTTGTCTAAATGTGTACTAAAGTACTAGTCTACAATATCTACGACTGGGGTCATGAAAAACTAACAGTCCTACTTAGAATAAAATGAAATAAACATACTACTTGAGGGGGAAATGTTAAATCAATCACAATAGTTATGAGAGTAATATGAGAGATGTAATAATTGAGGTGATAATGTAAAATAAAAAATAGTTAAGGACATTAAATTANTCACCGGTTTATTAAACGAGTCGTGTATGAGTTTATATATTTTTCACCCATCACCCGTTTAACCTGACACGTAACCATTTAATCCGACACGTTTGACACCCCTAATTTGCTCTATATAAAGCTACACCATCATACATATATGGAATATGGAGTACATTTTTTAGATATTTGAAATAAATAAACAAATATTTATTCAGATAATAGCATAACAACACAAATTACATTTGAAGTTTACTATCACCCTAATGATTACAACATTCACACGTGTGCTTGGTCTAAAATCTGATCCGAGAGTTGGGTTCATTGTTCGGTGGTGTAAGGAGTGGGGGTTGATGATCGATCCTTTAAATTTTTCAACAATGACATAAATTTGAGCACATCACCAGCCGATGTGGTCACAACCCACATCCTCTATATATATTAGCCAAAGAGAGCATTTTGAAAAGATTTGCTAAAATATAATCATTCCAACATTGTGCTATCTTTGAGCCATCATTAGTTTAACCGCGTTAAGCATCATTGCTTGATGATGACTTCCTTCACCGTCCATAAGCGGAGTCTAAGGAATCATCATCGCTAGATCAGAAAGAAGCATTTGCATGCGGTGTCTTTTATGCTGAAATTAACCTTCTGTTTTCACCTTTTTATCTCATAATTAATAAAAGTGGAGAACAACGAGAATAATACAACCATCGAATATAAAAATTGCATATAACACCCTTTAAGTTTAAAGGTTAAATTCAAACATCGACCATTTCAATATGAGGTTCAAGTCTTCTTTGTCTAGTATTTATGTATGAACTCAAGTTAGTATATAAGTTTTTCGATGGACCAAGCGCGTTTGTGTTGATTGAAGATAATGTTTATTGAGTTCAATCCTACACAATTGAAGTGATGCATGGACGTTATTTCATACAGCTATATTGATATGTGACACTGCGGACTAATAAGAAAAGAAAGCCATCCATTCATCCATAATTCAATGCATGCTAGGTTGTGGTCGATCTCCCTTCTTCACGAAACAATATGACCCTACCAGAGAAAAAGAAAGCATGGCATTATTCACAAGTGGTAGATGTATATTTATCAACAACCATATCATGTGGATCAAATTCTGAGTGAAGTATATATAGGTAACAAAGCATATCGTGATAAAGAGGAATGTTACATTGATCAAATTTTAGGATCAAATTTAGAGTTCAAATGACATAACAGTTAATTGTTTGAAATTTTTATTGGGGCCTAAATGACATGACACCAATTAAAAAAGACCAAGTCAATTGCATTGTTATTTGGGCTCTAAATTTAGTCCCAAAATTTGATCAGTCTACCATTACTGTAGTGATAAAAGCTTAAGTGGGTGAATGTATAACGTAAGTAGGCAACCTAACTATTACTAAATAATAATTATATTCTTATTGTCGTCATATAGTTTTAGTGGACTCATCAATACATGGGGTTGGGTGTTTCAAGTGACGGCCGGAGATGGGGAGAAAGAGCGTAATGGTCCATTTGATATAATTAATGAAAAAATAGAATGATGGATATGGAGAGGGATGAGTAAGGAATCATGTTTGGTTTAAGAAGAAAAAACAGAAAGATGAGTTTTTCTGATAATTACCCAAATTCTGGCCTCCTAAAATTTGGCATAAAATTAGAAAGAAATGTACGGGGGTGTGTGTGTGTGTTTTAAAATGAAGGGTATTTACTTTCTCAGGTAATATAACTATTCTATGGGTTCATTAAATTTATGGAGAAGTCCATTTTATATGTGATAAAATATATATATATATATATATATATATATATATATATATATATATATATATATATATGTATATATGTTCAATTCATTACTCCTAATTTTCATGGTTAAAGGCACCATGGAATTTTATTAAAAAAATACCACATTATCCCCGTCAAATGTGGTTCCAATCTCACTTTTCTCTTATTCTTCTTTCAACTAATTGAATCTTTTTCACACCACTACAAAATAAAACATTCATCATGTTTTGAAAAGAATGTCTAAATGTGTACTAAAGTACTAGTCTACAATATCTACGACTGGGGTCATGAAAAACAAACAGTCCTACTTAGAATAAAATGAAATAAACATACTACTTGAGGGGGAAATGTTAAATCAATCACAATAGTTATGAGAGTAATGTGAGAGATGTAATAATTGAGGTGATAATGTAAAATAAAAAATAGTTAAGGACATTAAATTATAAACTATTCTAATTTACTTGGTAGAAGAGGTACGTATGATATCATATTCATGGGTTCTGTGGAATACTAAATCCAAATAAACAACAGTCGATAGCTTATTTGTAGGACCATCATAGTTTTTGATGATGAACAAATTAATTTTATACACCATATGTCGAGTGATTAGTATAGTTAATAAAATACAGTAAATATGATGAAGAACTCAACACAAGTAACACACAGAGATAGAGTAGTACAGGGTGATCTACTCCATTTTCAAGGGGCTTGTTTGCCAAAGTGTTTTATTCCTACAAGGGTAATGGAGAGCTCAAGTGATAGCAATGAAATATTAGGTGAGTCAAGATGCCTCCTATACGTAGGTGGGGGCTTTTAATTTAAAGTCTTCTCCTAACAGATTAAGGCATTATATTCGTAACAAATAGGTTAATTCAGTGAAGATGACACTATTCTCGTAATGGACGGGATAATTGCGTGAAGATGGCGTAGAGATTTCTTTATCAGTTGCAAAGTGGGTCTCAAGATAGCGTAACTGAAATTCTAGGATGACGTGGTTGACTCTTTGACTCTAAGATGGTGTGACTTCAGGATGGCGTGGCTGACTTCTTAGCTCCAGGATGGCATGGCCAACTTCTTGGCTCCAGGATGAACCGAGTTGAGCCTCATCTAGGTTGGACCCATTGGGTTTTGTCTAGGCCGGGCTCATCAATTTTTATGCTACTTACACAATACACAAAAAAAGGGGATAGATTAAAAAGGGCAATCTTAATTCATGCTAACATAAATTATTAACATAATCTATCATAATTATTAGATTGATTGTAGGTCCCAACAAATATTGTGGTCCATTGTAAATCCAATAACTATGAATAATTAAATCAACAAATTAAAACAAGGTAACATTACTCTTTTAGATAAATCAAAAGTTTATGAAAGCCATAAAATGCAGCTGTCATTAGGCATGTGATAAAGACACACGATGCTGATTTGCAATAATTGGGCATACATAGCAGTGGGGTGCTCACTAATTCAGCCAGGACAAGGACCATCAGGTTACAATCGCACATACATGCAAATCTCATTCGGGTTTGTTCCCTTTTGTGTGCAGGCATGCATATTCCCTCTCCCCCCCCCCCCC
>CAUOFW020001591.1:618203-643197 GCA_963454935.2 Ilex paraguariensis
ATATATATATATATATATATATATATAGGGACACAAAAATGCATATCCAATTAATAGTCACAATAGACGTATGGGATCAATATCATGGTATTAGAAACATCAAGTTCATGGAAGAACCTGATAAATAAATAAAAAGGTTCAAATTTTACACATCTATAAGCAGGAAAATTACCCAAATGAAAGCTCGCCTGCATCACCCATTACGAATACCCCCAAAGCGCTAAATGACCGCACTCCATTTAAGCTTAAATCTGCAGTTATGGATGGAGAGAGAGAGAGAGAGAGAGAGAGAGAGAGAGAGTCAAACAACGTTATTTAGTGAGAAGCAGCAGCTGCAGAAGAAGAAGAAGGAGAGTGGAAGGCTACCAACTCACAAGTTGGCACCATTTTTTACAAGAAAAAGGAAAAAGTCAATGGCTGGACACTATTTCTCAAAAGCAAATTGAAATAAAATAATATCAATGTAAGAAGAATAAATAATTTATTCAGAATACACCAGAGAGGGGGAGAGTCTATGGTACCGAATAATGATTTTTCGGTACCGTACCGCCTGGTTTTGTGGTGCGCTGAGGCGGTTTTGTGGTGGGCTATGGTGAATAAAAATATGGTGAATTAAAAAAAAGTGAGTAATCTCATCCACATCTAGGTGGTACTTTTACTATTATTACTTGTAACTTAACGTTAAATAGTTATAATTTCACATCTAAAAATAATAACCTAATTTTCCAAGATTGTAATTTCACTTTAATTATTGTAACCTTATCTAAATAGTTATAACCTCACTTTCAAAGGTATTAATTTTGTCTTTGCAATTACTAATGTTACATTTAATTGTTATAATCGATCATGATTAATTAAAGATCGATCCTGATGCCAATTTTTTTTTTTTTTCTGTCATTCCACTCAATTAAGATCTATCATGATTATTTAGGCTCTATCTCAATGCCAATTTTTTTTTTTTGCTATTCTACTNCCCACTACAAAACCGCTTTAGCCCACCACAAATCAGGCGGTACGGTACTGAAAAACTACTGTTCAGTACCATATACTTTCCCCCAAAGGGGAAAAAGTCAGATCGATGAGAAAGTCAGATTGAGTTCTTATAAAAGTGACAACAACGACTTTTAAACGGAATCAATAATTTNGCTCTATCTCAATGCCAATTTTTTTTTTTTGCTATTCTACTCGATTAAGATTTATCATGATTATCTAGAATCTATCTCAATGCCAAATTTTTATTGTTTATTTTGGCTAGTCTACTCAATTAAGATCTATTATGATTATCTTGGATCTATCCCAATGCCAAATTTTTTTTATTATTAATTTTTTTTGCGATTCAACTCAATTAATTTTTTTTTTTACTATTTTTTTGTTATTTTTTTTTGTTCAAAATTTTAGTTCTATATTCTATTGAAATTATGTAAAGAAAATTAAGATCGATTGGACATACACATGATTGATCCTAGTTCGATATATTTTTTTTTTTCAAAATTTTAGTTCTGTATTCTATTGAAATTATGTTTTTTTTTATTTTCACCTTCCGAAAAAAAAAATTATCTAAGGAAAATTAAGATCAATCAGACATGCACATGATCGATCTAATTTACTTTTTTTCTTTGTACTTATGTTAAAACTTTACTGGGGGAGCGTCTTTCCTATGGGGAATTAGGATCGATCATACACAATAAAGATTGATCTTAAGATTTAATGTTATGGGCATTAAAAGTAAAGTTACAATTTTGTACGAAATATTACAATTTGTACTAGTGGGTTTACAAGTGAGAGAGAGTCACAATGCATAAAGGTTAAATTATGGTTATGAGTGGCAAAGAGATAACCTTTAGGAGTGAGGTTATAATGGAGAGGTAAGGTTACTACGTTTATAGGTACAATTACAATTTTAATAATAAGATTATCACCTATTGAGGTAAAATTACCAATTGAAAAAAAAATAAGTTTATCGACTAAAAAGGATAAAGGTAAAACTACTCCTGAATGTGGGAAAGATGTAATTGTTATAGGTGAGATTATAACAACTTGTTGTCAGGTTACTACATGGAGAGGTGATGTTGTAATATTCAGGGGTGAGGTTAAAATATTTTGTAATAAAGTTACAAGTTGATGTAAGGGTACTATATGTTGATGTAAGGTTAGTACTAATTGAAGTAAGATTACCGAGCGTTAAAATAATGTTAACACCTCCAGATGTAAAGGTACCTATTAATATAAAGATAAGTTTATTGACTAAAAAAGAACACTTACAATGAATAAACGTAAAATTACGCCTCTCCGTTGGAAAGAGGTAACCTTTAGGGTGAGGTGACAAGAAAGGATAAATAAAATCAATCGTATATTAATTAAGATCAATCCCAATTGATCGTATTATTAATTTTTTTTTTTTTTTTGTGATTTCACTCAATTGGTGTCGATCATAACTTTATGAGATCAATCTTAATACATTTGATGGTCCAAAAATTAGAACCAAACTAAATTCAAAAAAATAACATTAATTTAAAATTCATAAAATTAACTTCAATTTAAAATTCACAAAAATTAACATTAATGTAAAATGCATAAAATTAAAATTAATTTAAAATTCATAAAATTAACATTAATTTAAAATTCATAAAATTAACATTAATTTAAAAGTCATAAATTCACCACACTTGTAAGTTGTGATTGATCCTATTTAATTGGACCGTTTATGAATTTTAAATTAATGTTAATTTTATAAATTCTATGATATAATTTTAATTTTATAAATTTTAAATTAATACTAATTTTATGAATTCTGCGTTGAATTCATATTTTATTAATGTTAATTTTATAAATTTTAAATTGATGTTACAAGTAATAAAGGTAAATATTACCTAGATATGGAACGAGGTTAACACGTCTTAATATAGATTTACTACCTCCTTTTTCAGCTGCCTTTTTTTTATTCATCAAGGCCCACTACAAAACCGCTTTAGCCCACCACAAATCAGGCGGTACGGTACTGAAAAACTACTGTTCAGTACCATATACTTTCCCCCAAAGGGGAAAAAGTCAGATCGATGAGAAAGTCAGATTGAGTTCTTATAAAAGTGACAACAACGACTTTTAAACGGAATCAATAATTTCACTTTAAATAAATAAAAAAAATGAATTCAACAACCCGCCTCTTTCATTAACGGAAAAAAACTGGTAACAGATTAAACGCGTGTTTATTAAACACGTTTTTTTTTTGTGCAAAGCGTATTTACTAAACACGCGTTTCACACAAAAATGCCAACACCAGTGGAATCTGGTATGCCAACTTTTGCTATTTAATTGGACTCATTCCCACCTACCTCTCCTCCTCAATGGGTCTAACCGAAGCCATGAACTCCTCAATAATTTATTGCATTCTCACTTACTTGAAATCGTCGGTTTAGCCACCGCAGAAGGAGGAGCTTCTGGTGGTGCTGCTGGATTTACCACAAGAGGAGTCACCGTAGCTTCTTGGAGACTAATAGGTTTTTGTGGATTTTTCTTTTGAATTATTTCTTTAAGTGCTTAATAGACTTGAAAAGCCATGTTGCTGGATAAATTTCGATTCTTTCATTCTTGTTTGTCACTAACCCAGTATGATTCCAGAAGATCATAAGTGTCCAATTGTGATTGTGANGTTTTTCTTTTGAATTATTTCTTTAAGTGCTTAATAGACTTGAAAAGCCATGTTGCTGGATAAATTTCGATTCTTTTATTCTTGTTTGTCACTAACCCAGTATGATTCCAGAAGATCATAAGTGTCCAATTGTGATTGTGATGATCGGAGCTCGTAGTCGAGGACCTTCTTGTAGCTACAGTTAGCTAGAAATTCTAGATTCGAATCCCTGTTTTTACACTTAGCTTTCCATGAACACATTGAAATTCTAAAGACAAATTAGTGCTCAGATTTTCCATGAACACATCTGATGGAAGGTGGGTTTGAGCTTGACAGCTTAAGAAGAGTGAAAAATGTGGGTTTAATGGATCTTAAGATGGGAATTGTTCTTGGGTAGGTTTGGGAGTGGGAAGTTTTGTGATGGAAGGCTTGTGAAGAAACTCATCTGATGGAAGGTTTGTGAAAAAACTCTAGTTGAAACATTTGAAAAGCGAGGTTACTAATCACGTTTTTCACATGTTAGGTTCACTATTTTGTACAACTTTTTTTATTTTATTTTTTGGTCAGTCATATAACATACCTGCAAAAATCATACATACAAAGTAAAAGAACCACTGACAACTATCCTATTCCTTCTCGAGCTTCCTTATGGATCAAATGCAGCACTTGTGGTGGCGGCATCAAAAACCAGTCAAAAGGAATACTCCCACAACTGGTGTGATGAGCTATCAGATGAGCCAAAGTATTAGCAGTTCTCTTAACAAAAAGAAAGTGAAAAGAAGGGAGCTGTGCAGACATCTTCCATATATCCCGCTGCAATGGCTCAACATCCCTCAAAGGCATCTCTGGCCCCNACTGCAATGGTTCAACATCCCTCAAAGGCATCTCTGGCCCCTTCACCAACGAATCGATGAGCGTCTTGGAGTCACTTTCAAAAATCACAAACCTCCAACCTGTAGCCTTTGCCATAAAACAGGCCTGCCGTAATGCCCAAGCTTCAGCAGCCAAAGGAGATGCAACACACATCTTCCCCGACGAAGCCGTAATAACCCTCCCTGTATGATCTCTCGCCACAGCTGCATACGCACCCGTCTTCCTTTTTGCAGCAAAAGCTCCATCACAATTAACCTTCACCCAGCCAGGTGGTGGGGTAGTCCAACCCTCTACAATCTTAGGCTTGTATGACCAGCCT
The DNA here is from genome assembly GCA_963454935.2 of Ilex paraguariensis. NCBI lineage: Eukaryota > Viridiplantae > Streptophyta > Magnoliopsida > Aquifoliales > Aquifoliaceae > Ilex > Ilex paraguariensis. The sequence continues at coordinate 623,024 of CAUOFW020001591.1, forward strand.
GCCCGTGGAAGATGTTGCAACTCTATTACGGCCAACCCTGTTTGCCTAACGACAGTCATGCTATCCACAGGCTTCCCATGAAATCATCAAGAATTTCGTCCCTTCCAAACAAACCACAAAACATATGCAATGAAAGATCTACTCTCCTTAACACTCCAACCTCCCCCTGGGCTACTTTGGAAATGGTCCATCAACCATATCTCAAACCGAGTAACATGGAATCTATCCACTGTAATACCCAGAGGAGATATGCCCCAGAACTCAGCAACCCAAGGACATAAAAGGAAGAGATGGTCCATCGTTTCCTCTTCCTGCCCACAAACTGGACATAGAGGAGATGGACATACCTTACGTCTCCAAAGGTTTTGCCTGGTTGCAATAGCTCCCACTGCCACCTTCCACAAAAATGTATGAATCTTTGGCGTTGCATCAATTGCCCAAAGCATCTTCCAGAAACCCTCTGGCGGTTGAAAAGATGAAGAGGCCTGTCTCCCAAGCGCCGGAGTCGCACTGAGACGCACCTGCAAGTGGTACCCACTCTTCACCGAATACTGACCAGTACTTGAAGCTTCCCATGTAACCTTGTCCTCAGGAGCAGTCTCTGACAATGGGATGGCTAGGATAGCTGGGACAGTCACGCCCAAAATTTTATAAAAATGTGATTAAAACAAATATTTTGTTTACTTAAAAAAAAAACACATGCCGATATATGGTAAAACATCGAGAAAAGTATATCTTTAGTTGAAAATAATTTTTTTTTTTTTTTGAAAATTTCAGCGGAATTTGTTTTAAAAATTGGGCTTCCAACCAGTTAGTAAGATCATCCCTGTGAGAGCATAACATAATTTTAACTAACTAAACATCCATAACATGCCTTCATCCAAAAATATAATCCAACTAAATTCGGAGTGGCAATTAGAGGCCCACCAAATTCTCCCGAACTGGGATACATCTAACACCAACACATACCATAACTTAATATCCAAAGTCATAACTTTACATTACAATTTTCAAAATAATAATTCATCTATGGGATAATCAAGTATACACCAAAAATGACTCAAGACAACATTTTCAAATACAATAGTTGAGTGCTAACATTTCTATATAAGTTTTAAAAGTAAATACAAAAAACTCCAAAAGAGATTCTTTCTAATTCAAGTTCCCACAAGCATTCCATCACTTATGCCCCAGGATGCATGCTAATTTTTGAAAATATTAGTAATGGATGAGCAACCACACGCTCAGGAGGATAATCATTTTCTCAAGCATTTACAAAATTTTAAAAACAAACATTCCACAAATCTTACTAATAAGTAATGAAAGTATTATATAATTAAATACAGATACAAGATAATAAGTAAAATATTTATAAAAATCTCTCAATACCTCAACATTAGAAATATAGAAGGTATAAATTAAAGTCAAACCATCATAGCAAATATCACGCATGCCTCGCATACGGACAATATCATCAATCACACCGGTTCACACATGAACCATCTCTGGGAAATCTTTTGGGTCTTGCACCTTAGGGTCTCATCGCCCTTCTTGTTTTTCAAGGGGAACGTGTATGGCATAATTTGTGACGCCACATAAGTCATCACCAAAAATCACTATCATAATCAATCCCCCTTAGAACTAGTAGTAGTCTTGGCAACCCACTCAATAGGCCTCAACCGTCTACTAACGCTCTCTGCCTGTTAGTATCGAACATACATTTTCAAAAATCATTATTTTCTATATCCATAAATTCTTTTGAAAACACATGTCATAACTTTGACATTTTGTCAAACATGTGGTAAATTCAAATCTCAAAAGTTTCATTTCCAAAACAACACAACCATTTCCAAGAGAAAATAAGTCACATATATTATGTACAAATAATAGCATACTTCAAAACCCCCAAATCATAGGTTTAATCAAATACCCATAACTAAAATCAAACTAGGACATTTCTATTTTCAAGAGAATAAGTTATATTATGTACAAAATCATAACATACTTAAAAACCCTCAAATCATTAGTTTTATCAAATACTCATAACTAAAATTAAATAAGAGTTTTAAACCTATAACACTAAAATCATTTTCATTTCCAAGAGAATAAGTCATATTTTGTACAAGATCATAATATATTTCAAAACCTCCCAAATTATAAGTTTAATCAAATACCCAAAACTAAAATCAAACAAGGGTTTGAAACCCACCAAACTAAAATCATTTTTATGCATGTAAGTTCATAAATCCATGGTATATTCAACACTATATCAAAGTTTATAACAAGAATTTTGTCATCAACCACATAATAAACTTTAACTAAAGAAAATACATGATATGCATAATGTAAATGCAAAAGAAAGAAAAATCCTACCTAAAAATCAAGAATTTCAAACCAAATTCCTAGGATTTTTAAGCAAACTCCAAATTTTATAGACCTTCTTCTTCCCCTTTCTCTTTTCTCTTGTCTTCTCCTAGGGTTCTAACAGGTTTTGAGTGAGAGATGTGAGAAAAAATGGAAGAAAAGGAGTTAAAATCTGTATTTTAAATACAGCAGCTCCGAATTCTACTGCTCATGGGTTGAAAAATCAATTTTTTTTCTAAAATTATAGTTGTGTCACTTAACATTCTAATTTGATCCATATGACTACCCTAAGGTTTTTTGACATTCCGAATTCATTTTTAATGTTATTTTAACCTAAAAATATTTAATTTTATGATTTATCTCAAAATTAAAATTAATTTACACCCGAAACACTAAAATTACTATATTACCCCCTCCAAAACACTATATGAGCTAAACGTTTATTACAAGTTTTTTGAACCTTCCGGATTCAATGTAAATATTATTTTGACCTAAAAACACTAATATATTTACTTAGCTATTCTTATCACCCTTAAACACCTCCAAAAATTAAATTTGACAAAAAAATCAATACATTCGCACTTTAAACTTACACGATTATTCTTTAACAACGATTCGAAGTTTCTCTCATCATTTTAATTATTTTAAAAATATTAGCAAGTTAATATCATTTATATTTATATAACAAACGGGATCTCACAGGGACCATCTCAAGTGAAAAAATCTCTCTAATCACATCTGCCTTCCAGCACCTCAGACTACACTGGATAAGCTCATCCACCTTTCGAAGGGCATTGTGAGTGTGATTTATAACACTCCTAAATCCAGGAATCCAATGATCCGCCCAACAATCAATGCAATCACCTTTCTCCACCTGCCAAAAAAATCCCGTTTGCTAATAAATCCCTTCCTGTAAGTAAGCTTCTCCAAATCCATGAATTGTGTATGCCTTTGGTTTAGCCTGCCATAGAGAAGAATTTAGGAAGTACGTAGTCTTTAGCACCCTGCCCCAGAAGGATTCTGGATCTTGAGACAATCGCCAAGCTTGCTTTGCTAAAACTGCCTTATTAAAAATTTCCAAATCCCAAAAGCCCAACCCTCCATGATGTTTTCCTCGTGTTATCACCTCTCATCTCTTCCAATGAATCCCTCGATCCCCATTTGATTTACTCCACCAAAACCTTGAAACTGCAGCAGAAATCTCTTGGCAGAGTGAAATTGGGAATTTGAAGATAGCCATTGCATAAGTTGGAATAGCTTGAACCACTGCCTTAATCAAAGTTCCCTCCTTGCATGATTAAGAAACCTCTCTTTCCATCCCGCAATCTTGGTCAAGATTTTATCCTTCTACCATGCCATAGTCTGTTTTTTAGAACGTCCCCATTAAGTAGGTAGACCCAAATACTTCCCAGTGGTTCGCAAGAGAGGCATCCCCATAAAGTGAGCCAGATCCTGCTGTAGCTGCAACGGAGTGTTTTTGCTAAAATGAATACCTGATTTGTTCAGATTAATTAGCTGGCTAGTAGCATAGCAGTAGTGATTCAGCACATCAGTCAGATCTTGGCAGTCCCTCAAAGATGCTGTGGAGAAAAATATAGTCAGCCGCAAACAACAAATGGGAACCGGTTGGACCAGTCCTAGAGATGCGAACACCTGTGAATTGATTTGTTTCCACTGCTCTAGTCATTAACTGGGTCAGACAATCAGAAACCAGAAGGAACAGAAAAGGGGATAAAGGATCCCCTTGCCGTAACCCTCTGGACGGTAGCACCCTTACAGCCTGTGATCCATTCAGCAGTATGTTATAACGAACCGTTGTCACACATTGCGTGACCAGATTAATCCACCTTGCATCAAACCCCATCTTATATAATAAATCCCTCAAAAAATCCCATTCCACCCTATTGTAGGCTTTCGACATATCCAGCTGAACCACCATCTGGTATTTCCTGGTCCGCCGCCACTGTCGTAATGAGAGCAAAACTTCTTGAGCCACAATAATGTTATCCTGAATTTGCCTGCCCCCTATAAAAGCACTTTGATTCTGCGAAATGAGGTGAGCTATATATGATTTGAGTCTTGTAGTAATCACCTTCGAGATGACTTTGTAGATAAAGTTGCTGCAAGCAATAGGCTTGTACTCCCCAATCATCTCCGGCTGTTGCACTTTCGGAATAAGGATAATGTTTGTCTCATTAATCTCCCTTAACATAAACCCAGCATGGAAAAAAGCTTGTACTGCCCCAACCACCTCGCTGTTAACAATGTCCCAATACTTTTGATAGAAGATGCCAGAGAAACCATCAGGCCTAGGAGCCTTCAATGCCCCAAGACTGAACACTGCATTTTTTGCTTCCTCCATCTCAGGAATTCGAATACGAGTAGAATTCATATCCCCAGTAACCAACTGTTGAATATGTTGTAAAACGGGGGAAAAATTCCATTGTTCTTCAGTAGCAAAAACCTCCTGAAAGTGCCTCCCAATAACCTGAGCAAGTTGCTCTTGTTCTGCAATCCAGGCATTATCACCCACCTTCAGCATGACAATTTTATTCCTATCTCTTCGCTGCACTGTGGTTGCATGGAAAAACTTTGTATTTCTATCCCCCCATTGCTACCATCTCAGTCTTGATCTTTGACCCCAGTACTGTTCCTCTCGCTGCCATAACCTTCCAATCTCCGCCTTTAGAGCCTGAACTTCGGCAAGCTGGCGTCCTGAAATCGTAGCATTGTGTAATTCAATCAATCTTTCTTTCTTCAACTCAATTTGCTTTCGATTGTTCTTGAAATGACTGACACTCCATCTTTGCAATTCATGAGTACAGAATCTAAGCTTTTCCCTTAGTTGATACATTTTGGAACCTAGAACAGTGTTATGCCAACTTTGTTCAACCACCTTTTGACATTCTGCCTCTTCAGTCCAAAAGCTCTCAAATCTAAACATTTTCCTAGCTTTAATGTACTGTGGATTAGCGTCCAGAATTAAAGGGGAGTGGTCTGACCCAATTGCTGGTGGGACAAAAACCATTGCATCTGGAAACACTACTCTCCATTCGGGACTTACAAGTGCTTTATCCAGCCGTTCTCAGATATTAGTTTCGCCTTCTCTATGATTATCCCAGGTGATGGGACTCTTCTGAAAAGCCCTATGATGAAGACACGTGTCCTCGGTTTTCTGGAACAGTGTTGCTCGGATATAAGCACCATCGGCAACGAATGTCCTCGCCCCCGAGGTACCTCTCATATAGGGTCATGCATTCAGTGTATTATGCAACAACACGTGTCCTCGGTAACCCATGTACCTCGGAAACATACCACCCTCGGTCCCCGGGGTGAGCCGTTCCTCGGTGCCGAGAGTTACTCCGTCCTGGACGCTTCCTCTACTCCAGGATAAAGCTACTGACATACGGGTCATCAGCCTATGCCAGTCTAGACTATTCATCATGGCCTCGTCTTACACAAGTAATGTCAGAATATACTGGAATACATAAGTCATAGCCAATACGTGATGGACACGTGGTATATGATATCACATCAAAAACAGACAAACCGCATGTTGTTGCTGACACGCGCTTTGGGAAAGCAAACAATTAATTGCACCCTTCTGTTGACGAGACCACATTTAATGCGGTAAGGTTCGGATATGAAAGGCAATAAATACCCCTATTATAGAGCATTTATTGCATCCTTCCCGAAAGGAGCATATTGTACCGTCGGCGTCCCGACAACTCAGCATTGATTGCTCGGGACCCCGAGCAGTCAATTAGAGAAGACATTCCTCATCAAATNGAGCAATCAATTAGAGAAGACATTCCTCGTCAAATCAATACACACGCTACCTGTGCCTGATGATCACCTACTGATCACACTGACAGCAATCATGAGCTTTTAAGGTATAAATACTCCTTGCAAAGGCAAAACGGGGATGAAATGACAAACTCTCTACTACAATAGATCATTCTCAGTATTTTCTCCTTCCTCTCTCTCACTCAAAGACTGACTAGACCGTCGGAGGGGATACGCTGGAAAACACTCCGGCGCCCTTCTAACTTGTTCTTCTTTGTTCCAGGAACTCCTTTCAGCCTCACAGGATCGTCCTTCCTTTCCCAGGATCTCCCGCTGCCGTTCCAGGTTATCATCGTACCTTGCAGGCTGTTCCAAGCAGTGTGCTAGGCCACCCAACCGGCACACTCGCTGTTTACCAGGGGAGAGATCTGTTCTCGTTTTTTATCGTGCAGGATCTTGCCCGACCTTTACTTTCCAGATCAATCAACTGAGTATCATCAATGAAAGCTCTAAAACTCTTCATCTTTCTACTATCTCGATCTCTGCCCCCTGTTTTCTCCCTCATAGAAAGAATATCATTAAAGTCTCCATTGCATAGCCAGGGAAGGACCAAACTGGTGCCATACGCTTTAAGCCTACTCCACTGCAAACATCTAGTGTCATAGTCAGGATGACCATAAATAAAGTACATATGCCATGGCCCCCGCCAGTCGTTACTCCGGAATGTAATATCAATCTGGTGCATACTGCATCCTTCAATAACCAATTGCACCTCACGCATCCACATAACACACAGACCACCAGACATGCCCTGAGGTTCCACAACAACCTTTCCATCAAACCGCAACTTCCTCCTTATTCCTTCCACCTTTAATCTACTCATCTTCATTTCGCTAAGGCAAAGAATTTGGGGTTTTTGTTGGCACACAAGTCCTGTAAAGCTAGAACTGTCAAGGAACTCCCCAATCCTTGACAGTTCCATGCAATAATTTTCATAGAGGGGGGTGGGGGCATGGTAAGGCCCGCCACCTCAACCATCTCGGGCTGCGCCTCTAACCAGTCGATGCTAGCTACATGAACCTGATTGTCCCCTTTTGTTTTATGCTTCATGAGTGCATGTTGTCTCACAAACTTCCGGACCCTGCGACCTTTAGTAGGTGCTACAAATACCGTCACCAAACTCCCTTTATTTGCCACTGGACCTTCTGCATTGGCATCGAAAGCAACATCACCCCTATACTCCAAAGCTTGATTTGTACCCCCCAAATCCACTGACCCCCTTGGTATGTTACTTGAGGATACCTCGAGAATACCATCCTCACGCCTTGTAACTTTCGTAGGGCGGCCCTCCATCTGCTCCTCTTGGATCTGCCGTTTCAGTGATAGTCTCTGAAAAACTTGAGCCATGCAACTGTCCAATATTCGTTCGATCTGAATGGATAAGGAACAATTAGTGACCAGGCTAGAATATCCACTCCCACTGTGAGACTTATGGTCTAACAGCCCTGGGATGACTCCTTTCTGCTTGACATTCATCACTGTTGGACTGCGCGCTCGTGACTCTCCCTCCTCAATTCTCCATTCAAAACTCGAATTGTGGATATTAGCAGGTCTCATTCGCTGATTTATCTGCATTGCTCCCCCCCCCCATTTGCGGTCGAGCTGTGGTGATTGTCGCTGGACGTCAGCCCCCTCTGATTTTCTTTGTGAAAAATCTACCCAACCATCCGCTCTAAGCTGAGGCCATACAGATCATTGTGCACTGCCTGATTCACATAACTACATGTCGGTTGCTCGTGTCCCACTCGCCCACAATGATAACAAAAATTGCTTAATCTCTCAAACTTTAGGACAATTTTTTGAGCTGGAAGTGTTGCCCTCGGCATGCAAAAGTGGGTAGATAAAGGTTTCAGCAGATCAACGACTACCCGTGTTCTGATATAATTTCGCCACAGATTCCTCTGCACATAACACTGTCTATTTGCAACTGGCTCCCCCAATTCGTGGGCAATTCTATAGGCATTTTCCTCCGTGATCATCTTTGGTGGCAAGCCATGAGCTTGAATCCAGAACGGAGAGCGCGTAAACTCCATTTCAGAAACCAACATATCAGAGTCCCACTCCTTTAGAACCAACAGTTTTCCTTTCACTGACCAAGGACAGGCCTCTAGAATTCTGCGTCGCACACTATCTGTATAAAACTCAAAGATATAAGTATCTTGCTCCCCATCTTTGATGTCCATATGGCCTTCCGCCTTCCAAGCTTTCATGAGTATCGTCTTCACAACATTGCGATTGGGCTGTTTGTCAGAGAGAATCTTACCCACCAAACACACCCGAGTTACATAGGAAGCTATGGGGGAATCAGATTGAAGGTTGATCACAGGGGCAGGGTTAGGGATATCAGACAAAAAGTGTTCTGGGGAATGCGATGGGTTAGTGGTGGATGAGGGTTTTGGTGATTTTAGTGAACGAAGAGAAGATAAGGGTTCTAGGTGAGCAGTAGCAGGAAGGTTTGTAAGGCTCATTGTGATGCGTGTCTGTGGGTTAGGGTTTGTTGTTATGCTTGTCTGTGGGGTAGGGTTTGAATCAGAGTTTGGGGGTTTTCCCATAGCCGCGTTGTAGCAGCAAAGTGGTCTTGAGTGAAGCAGAACTCGGGTAATGATTACGAAAATAAAAAATCAAAGAACGAAGAAAAACAGAGACGCAAAGGCGCAGCAGACGAGGTAGGATGGAGAGAAACAAAGGGAACGGGAAAAAGGGGTACAAATGAAAACGAAGAAAAGCAAACACTTACCACAAAATGCACCGATCAATAATAACAACGAAAGAGACAATCCAGACCTTTACCAAAAGAAGGATAAAACCCTCATCGGGAACCTCCATCCAACTCGAGACAAGGACAATCTCTATAGGGTGAGAGCGAAAACCTTTACGTTTTTTATTTAAAAGTGGTGTTATTCACTCCGTTTTTGTTATCTTTGCATTTAATAAAATTGAAATTATTGTTTCTGTTTTTAAAAAATATCGTAATTTGATAAATAAATTTAAAAATATTATATTTTAATATATTTATTTGAAAAGAACGATAGTTTAATAGATAATTCTTACAACGAACCATCACCAATTTCTAAGTCTAATAAAATATGAAGATGTATCATTAACAGGCCCTGTCAAAGTCCGACATGACAAGATTAATCAACACGAATCAACACAAATTAAGCATGTTTGAGTGAGAAGTTAACGAGTTAAGGCGATAAACAGGTTGACTCATTTAACATGTTTAATAAACGGGTCGTGTTTCGGATGAGTCATATTAACCCGTTTATCACTTGTTTACTAATTTAAATAAAAATAATATAATAATAAATTAATAATTATTTAAAAAAATTAGACAGATTTTTTTTTAATAANTAGGTCCCGTCAAAGTCCGACATGACAAGATTAATCAACACGAATCGACACAAATTAAGCATATTTGAGTAAGATTTTAACGAATTTAGGCGATAAACAGGTTGACTCATTTAACATGTTTAATAAACGGGTCGTGTTTCGGGTGAGTCATATTAACCCGTTTATCACCTGTTTACTAGTTTAAATAAAATTAATATAATAATAAATTAATAATTATTTAAAAAAATTAGACAGATTTTTTTTTAATAACAGCCAAAGAAAATATATATGTATTAGTGATAGTCACATAATTTTTTTTTTTAATTTAGTGAGTCACAAAAAATATAATAATAAATTAAAATTAAACAGGTTAAACGAGTCGTGTCGAGTTACCCGTTTATTAAGCAGTTCATATTCATGTTGAAATTTTTCCCCTGCTTATTAAACAGATCATGTATGAGTTTATATATTTATTACCTGTGACCCATTTAAGTCGACGCATAATTATTTAACTCGACATATTTTACGCTCCTAATCATGAGTGCGTATCTACGGTGAAGGACCTAACTTCTTCCAACTACTTNATTAAGTGAGTCACAAAAAATATAATAATAAATTAAAATTAAACAGGTTAAACGAGTCGTGTCGAGTTACCCGTTTATTAAGCAGTTCATATTCATGTTGAAATTTTTCCCCTGCTTATTAAACAGATCATGTATGAGTTTATATATTTATTACCTGTGACCCATTTAAGTCGACGCATNACTTATTAAACAGATCATGTATAAGTTTATATATTTATTACCTGTGACCCACTTAAATCGACGCATAATTATTTAACCCGACATATTTTACGCTCCTAATCATGAGTGCGTATCTACGGTGAAGGACCTAACTTCTTCCAACTACTTTACTAGGAAAGAGATTGGAAAGAAAGCAGATGCGCATAGTTTTGATTTACTAAATGAGGTTTAACCATGGCCATGGGTTGCCTGGGGACCTCTCTTTCCTGCATTTAAACCGTTATATCATGTTATTCTCTTAGGGATGTTTGTTTTGAGATTATACCCGGTGTTAAACTATAATCTCATCATTCTCCTTATTTGTTTATCACAAATATTATCTATGTAATACCTACTTAAAAAAATCAACAATTGTGGCTAATCAATGTAAAATATAATTTTAACCTTTAAAAAGTTAAAAATTGCGACTAGATTTTTATATGAGAATTGTACCGGAGGACATTTCGGTCTTTTTAGTTTATAATATCTATACCAAGAATATAATACCACCTCTTAGGTGGTATTCATTGAGATCTTCTACAAAGCATTATGACTATTGTTCATAACAGATCGGTATTACGACCCGAAAAATAGTACTGACTATAAAATGTTAAACAAACAACGTATAAAATGGGTTCCACGTACTATTTTTCTAATACCACTTCTTTATACTACTCTAATATTCAAAACAAACGGGCCCTTAGTGTTATTGATAAATAATAAGATNTTCAAAAATTGCGACTAGATTTTTATATGAGAATTGTACCGAAGGACATTTCGGTCTTTTTAGTTTATAATACCTATACTAAGAATATAATATCACCTCTTAGGTGATATTCATTAAGATCTTCTACAAAGCATTATGACTATTGTTCATAACAGATCGGTATTACGACCCGAAAAATAGTACTGACTATAAAATGTTAAACAAACAACGTATAAAATGGGTTCCACGTACTATTTTTCTAATACCACTTCTTTATACTACTCTAATATTCAAAACAAACGGGCCCTTAGTGTTATTGATAAATAATAAGATAAAAAATTAATATTATTTAGATATATTTTTTTGATTTAATTATTCATAGTTATTAAATTGATAGTAAATTCTAGTATTAGTTGAGACTTATAATTATTTTAATGTTTATGATGAATTAAATCAATAAAATTAAGTCTAAATAATATTATTGTAATTTTTTAATATAAATTCTTGACACCATCAAGATCCACCCTCGACAACTAGAGATACAAAGAATAAACNTCACGTACTATTTTTCTAATACCACTTCTTTATACTACTCTAATACTCAAAACAAACGGGCCCTTAGTGTTATTGATAAATAATAAGATAAAAAATTAATATTATTTAGATATAATTTTTTGATTTAATTATTCATAGTTATTAAATTGATAGTAAATTCTAGTATTAGTTGAGACTTATAATTATTTTAATGCTTATGATGAATTAAATCAATAAAATTAAGTCTAAATAATATTATTGTAATTTTTTAATGTAAATTCTTGACACCATCAAGATCCACCCTCGACAACTAGAGATACAAAGAATAAACTCTTTTCTTTTTTGTTTTTGGAAAATTTTCCACTCATAGAAGAAAAAACTTGCTCGGTGTTAAAAGGTAAAGGGTGAGATTATTTTCACCCCTTTAAATATATTTGTTCACCCCATTTTAATTTTTTAATTTTAAACTATTGAACTCACCTTATCTATACCCACCATAATAATGACTGAGTTAACCCTATTTATACATAAATTATAATAAAAAAATTAAATCATTAATCAGTAATCAAACCGTTAATCAAAAATTCATAGCATTCACCTATATACAAACATAATATTATCTATTGGAAATATTCATAATAAATATCAAACCAAAATTCAAAATAAGAATGAAAAACTATTATTTAGAATGCATATTAAAATTCCAAAATACAATACATGTCAATAACATAACCGAATTAAAAGTTTCATTGTGTCTTTCTTCACTATTACATCAATCCACTTTATATTTGACTCAACAAATTATCCATTTATTCCTAAATATCTGTTGCAAACATAAACTATAACATCTATAGGTGTCTCGTATCTAAAATGCAATTGATACCATTAANCATTCAAAATAAGAATGAAAAACTATTATTTAGAATGCATATTAAAAATCCAAAATACAATACATGTCAATAACATAACCGAATTAAAAGTTTCATTGTGTCTTTCTTCACTATTACATCAATCCACTTTATATTTGACTCAACAAATTATCCATTTATTCCTAAATATCTGTTGCAAACATAAACTATAACATCTATAGGTGTCTCGTATCTAAAATGCAATTGATACCATTAAAAAATATAATAAAAAAGTAATAAAGTTAAAAATATATGCAAATATGTGTGTGAGATGAGATAGGAAAAAGAAACAGAGACGGAGGAAAACATTACTTATAGTTATAAACTTAGAATGAATAATGGATGAGGAGAAAAATAGAGTAGACTTAGTTATTAATGGGGTAGACTTTGTAATGACTCAATTTCACATCGACTAGTGAAGTGGATGTAGAGTAATACATAAGTGTGAGCTTTGGACCTTTATTATATAACACGTTTTAAAGTTGTNGAATAATGGATGAGGAGAAAAATAGAGTAGACTTAGTTATTAATGGGGTAGACTTTGTAATGACTCAATTTCACATTGACTAGTGAAGTGGATGTAGAGTAATACATAAGTGTGAGCTTTGGACCTTTATTATATAACACGTTTTAAAGTTGTACATGCCTAACTCCAAGCGGACAATATTATACAACATAAACTTAATTACTAATGGAGAGATGTAAACGGAGTGAACCTTATAGTTTGAAATTAGAGAGTTAAATGAGATAAAAAAAAATATTTAAGGGCTTGAAATAACAATACCCAAAGGAAAAAAAAATGAACAATGGATGGGGTTTTGTCATTCTAAATTTTAATATGAGACCACTATACATGTCTTTTGAAATTCTCGATTAGGAATGACAACGAATTAGGGCGGAGGCGGAGAATAGTTTCCACTCTCATACTGGCTTAAAAATAGTCCATCTAAAGTTTTAATTNACTATACATGTCTTTTGAAATTCTCGATTAGGAATGACAACGAATTAGGGCGGAGGCGGAGAATAGTTTCCACTCTTATATTGGCTTAAAAATAGTCCATCTAAAGTTTTAATCTTCATACCCATCTTATGAGTAAATTTTAATCCTCGGCCCCCGCCCCCGTACCATCATTGCCTTCATCTTTGTCTCTTTCTATTACAATNCATACTGGCTTAAAAATAGTCCATCTAAAGTTTTAATTTTCATCCCCATCTTATGGGTAAATTTTAATTCTCGGCCCCCGCCCCCGTACCATCATTGCCTTCATCTTTGTCTCTTTCTATTACAATTAATTTTTGTGATTTTAAGAAAAAATTGAAAAAAAAAACCTCATAACAATTAAAGTATAATTTGTATCATTGTATATTTGTATCACACATGATCAAAACAAAAAATAAAGAACTAAGTTAACAATATAATCCTTACATAATTGAGCAAAAATAATATCAGTAGTACTAATAAGGTTAAAAGCTTGTCTACAACATAATATAACATAATTCATAATAACAACATTCTGACTAATATCATAACATGAGCAATAAAGATTCAATCTTAATTGGCTTCATGTAAAGTAGAAACTTGTCTTCCATTTAACTTCGCACCTGTAATTTAATCAAAAAAAATATAACAATTAAATAAAAAATATTTATATTTAGTAATAAAATTAATTGGTTAAAATTAAAAAATTCCTATATATATTCATAGTCTAAGAGCATTTTCAAGAGAATAGGTAAAATACACAAAAACTTTAAAATTTAGTTATTTTATCCTAAAATTTCACTTCAGCAAAGTACCTCCAAAACATGTAAAATAATATTTCGCTAGAGTGATACTCTATATTTAGAATACCACTGCAGTAATATATATAAATTATTTATAATTTTTTATCTCTCCTACTTTCTTTTTCTCTATTCTCTCTCTTCTGTTTCACTATTTCTAAAAAAATAATACAAAATAAATGAAAAATAATATTTAAAAAAATAATTAAAAATATAAAAAATCTGTTAAAATATATATTAAAAAAGTGAAAAAGTAAACTAAAAAATATTACTGTTTGAGTAGTTAAATTAACGTCTATTGTCAGGGATGCTCTAAACGAGACTGTAAATTGTTTTTTTTTTTTTTTGCACAAAGACTGAGCGTAAATGATTACCAATTGTGTTTGAGTAATGCTACATAGACTTAAAAAGTAGACTTAAAAATTAGACTTGATAATCTTAACCATTAATTTCACTATAAGTCCCAACATTTATTAGGATCCACTATCCATTCAATGGTTGATTATCAAGTCTAAGTTTTAAGTCTATTTTTTAAGATTACCTCACCTTCGACCTCTTTCCAATTTTGAAGGAAAGAAAGTCCATCATCACTCCCAGAGAGGGCTAGTTTTGCCGCCTCTACGTACTGCCCATAACTCCAAAAGCCCTTTTTCTCCCGATCCCTCTCTCTCTCTCTCTCTCTGGCCATGGCTATACTCTCTGATTACGAAGAAGAAAAAGTTCACAAGCCGACGACGAAACCCTCATCATCGTCGGCAACAACTAAGCCATTTAGCGCCGTTCTTGACCCATCAAACGCACTAGGGTTTCTTGAAAGGGCTTTTGAGTTCCTAGCTCGTGAAAGCGATCTTTTTAAGAGTGATTCGGTGGTTACGGATGTGAATGCGCTGCTTCGTACAGTCAAGGAGAAGGTGGAGGCTCAGGAGAGGAAGGAAAAAGAGAAAATTGAGGGGAATGTCAAGGCTGAGAGAAAAGTCAAGGTGGAGGCCGCGCCACCGGTGGGGGTGAAGGTGCCAAAGGAGGAGGATGCCAGGATGACTGACGCGAAGGATGACGAGAAGAAAGCGCATCGAGGTTTTCCTCTTTAATCTCGACGCCTTTTTACTGTATTTTTTTTTGTTTATGTACCTCAATATGTATATATATCCTAATTTTTGTTGTATTTATACAATATAAGATGTCTGCTATGGTTCGGTTTTGCTCTCGTTCATTGCCGATGAAGAGAACAAGGTGAATTTACTCTTGCTATGCCTATGTCAAAATAGAAAGGACACCCGAGGTTTTTCTTCCTTAGACTGAAAATTGGCCCAATTGCACTTGTCTGTTTTTGAGCGTAATTTGGAATTGCTATGTCTGTGGAATAAATTGTATAAGATAGCAGGTTTGAGTTGGCGAGGATTGATCTTCCTCTTATATGTTTGTTGAGGAATTTAGAGGTTTTGGGAGGAATAACAAAAGGACTACCTTGTGGAATTCTGCACTTCTTGCTACCATGTGGGTCAATTTAGTAGGAAATCTGCCAGATATTTGCTGATAGATGCGAAGTGGTGGAAGGTTTATGGGATCGAATTAATTTTTACTAGCTTCTTGCCAGCTTCGATCATGAAGGATTTATAAGGAATTCCTCATTTTTGCATCTTGGCGGGATAGCAATCTATTTGTGATTTATTGGTAGGATCATATATAGTTTAGACTATTATGTTATAAGCGGGACTGCTTGTTCACAGTTTATTTTTCTTGTGTAATAGCTAGTTGTCAACAATTTGATTCTTATTTAACCCAAAAAAATCTTGGCAGCTCCCAATAAGGGCAATGGCCTTGATCTGGAGAAGTATTCTTGGGGCCAATCTCTGCAAGAGGTCACTGTTAATGTCCTTGTACCTTCTGGAACAAAATCGAGGTTTGTTGTATGTGAAATAAAAAAGAACCATCTTAAAGTTGGTCTCAAGGGTCAGCCTCCAATAATTGATGTAAGTGGGTCATGATGTTTCGTATGTTTGGGTGGCATTGTGCAATACTTCCTTTGTGAGTTTTGTGCATTTGTCTGTTTGATTAATTTTCCTCTCTCCATATTTGTTCGCATATTTGCAGGGGGAGTTCTTTAAACCTGTCAAGCCTGATGATTGCTATTGGAGCCTAGGTATGTTTACACACTGATAGAGTTTAATACAGTAGCTTACTGAGAATCATCTTAGGCCGTCGAGTGTGGTACTTTGTAACCATGCATATTTACTGCAGGTTGCAATACTTAGGGAGTTGGTAGGTCTTTTAGTAATTCCTTTAGTTTGGGAATTGGTACTTTGGTAGATTATTTGTATGTTGGGCATGACTTCATTCATATTAATAGGCCGTGTCTTCAAATTTTTTTTCTTGAGGGGTTTTTATAATTTTATTTTTCTTCATTATATTTTCACCAACTTTACGTGATTCCATTTCCCAATAGAGGTAGCAATTGAATTGTGTTGTTTCCTTTTGGGTTTGTTTCGACCTTATATAATCCATTTAGTTAATCGCTATCCAATATCATGATACTAGCCCAACATGTTTACTGATTGTGATGTGTTTGGATTGACATACATAACCTGGAAGCCAACGCAATATTAGGACCTCCTTTCTCAACCTAACCCACCATCCATAAGCCTCCATGTAATAAAATCAACTCAATCCATCTGATAGCAACCAGAGTCACACAATACCTGCTCAAGAAATGGAAAGATGGAAAAAAAAAAAGACATTTTCTTTGTACAATGCTACTTAAATGGGTCGTGTCAAAATTGGGTTATTCGCCTTTGGCACCAGCTTGATTTGTTTATTATTCATGTTAACGGGTTGTATCATTTTTGGGTTCGTGCTGGAAACTAGTCAATTCTAACCTGATGTCATGTTGGCTTCTTGTCATGTCTAAAATTGGCATCCCTAGTTTCAGGAATTCTGATGCAGATGCTCACGGATATACATCTTGTATGAAAACTTGTTCTTCTTGCAGAGGATCAAAAAACTATCTCTGTTCTTCTGACTAAGCAGGACCAAATGGAATGGTGGAAGTGTTTGGTGAAGGGGGATCCTGAAGTTGATACTCAAAAAGTAGAACCTGAGAGCAGCAAGCTAGCTGATCTGGACCCCGAAACCCGATCAACTGTGGAGAAAATGATGGTAGGGCTCTAAGGCCTTTTCTAATCTATTCTGGGTTTGTATCATGACTGCGTTGTCTATGTTGATTGGTGGAATGCATGATGTTCTTAAAATATGTCACTGAATACATTTCCAATTTTTATTTCTCAAGATTCTAACATTTTACACCATGATACCTTTTGTCCCAGTTTGACCAGCGACAAAAGTCTATGGGCCTACCAACCAGTGATGAGATGCAGAAACAAGATATTTTGAAGAAATTCATGGCCGAGGTGAACACTCAACTCTCTCTCTCTATATATATGTGTGTGTGTGTGTGTGTGTGTGTATATGTGTATATGTCTATGTTGTTTGGAAACATTTCAATCACTCCATAAAGGTTGCACTTAACAAACTCCCTCTGTATTCTGTCAAAATGAAACTATCTTTATTTTTGGTTAAAGTGTCAGTTTCAGGTGACCGCCATAATTGTCATCAGACCACAGCTACCACGACTACCAGTGCACATACAACCTTCACTGCATGCCACCATGCGTGAAATCACAACCACCCACTAACAGTTCACAAAACCACCATGCATGTGTGAATGCACACATACCACGACCACCATTCAGATATTGTCGCACTATTACTGCACACACAGTAGCTGATCAAACACCATGCAACCAATTGAGTGAGAGAGAGTGTACCATAGTTGAAATAGGTGTTGAATACTAACACTACCCATTTAATCAGTTCTTTTTTTTTTTGCTATAGGTGTCCAGACTTATGTCGACTACTCTCTTGAGCTTAACGGTTGGGCACCGTGTCTTGTGTTGATCTAGAGCACGTCCCCAAAGGGACAAGGGTGGCTAGCCTTTCAAAAATGGCATCACCCACCAGAAAATGGTCATTACCTATGAAACACCACACCACCACTCAAGCTCATTTTTTTGAAAAGCCTCAGTTTTGAAAGTTTTTCAAGGATATTACTTGAAATCTATGGATTGACATGGGATTATATAAACCTCAGCTTTGTTTAAAGAAATGGAAGAATTAAATATTTAGGGAGGAAAGACTTAATGTGATTCTTTTGTTTGTTTGTATGTAATTTTTGGGGCATAAATTTAAAAGCTTGTTTTTTGTTGCCAGTGTTATCCGGAAAATATGGGCCTTAGTGAAATTTAGATGATGGTGCAAGGGTTGTCTCTGAAGTTATGACAATTTAAGTGTGCACATGAAATTTTCCTTATTTGTCCTGTATCCTTGGTTAGTTTTTGTCTACTGATTTGGATACTTGCACGTTTCAGCATCCGGAGATGGACTTTTCAAGGGCAAAGATGGGCTGATGGAGGCTTTTTCTCCGTTGCAGTGGTGTTCATCAGGTGCTGTTTTTGGATCTCATTTTTTGGTCCCTTCTTGGGAAGATGGCCAATCGTCTTTGGTCAAACTTTTATCAATATGAGCGCACTTGCAATTTCGTAGTTGAATGTATATATTTTGCTGGAGGGTGGTTCTCAGCGTGGCAGTAAAGTGGTTTTATTATATTATAACACAAATGATTCAAGTTGCAAAATCAGGAGTCTTTACATGCGGGGTAAAATTGCATACATCTGATGCTGACTAAATGTAATAGTGGGAGGCTTGTGCATCAGGTGGACATTTAATATATACTTTGTTGCTTTATATCGTGACCGAATTTATCATATTATTAATTGAATTTTGTTACTATTTTGTTTTGATTTTCCATCATGTTGTTTTTTATGCCTACTGCTTTGGAGTTTCCAAAATACCTGTACATATCACTTTTGGTTTCTGGAGGTTATAGGCGATAATGGGGTGGCGTTTTGGTGGAACCGCCAGACAGGCTTCGTAGGTCGAAGAGTGTCTCCGGAGGAATGGCTGTTTGCTGAACACAATTGTCAGGGAAGCTACGTCCCATAAAAGTCCATCGAGGAAGTATCGGATGTAGACAACAATTGACGTATGAATCTCATGTCTTAAGATTGCTTTCTCGGATTTACTTTGTTGATATTGTTGTTGGAGGAAAGACCACTCCAACCACAGGGAATCAAATAGGTGGTTTTCGTTTCATGNTGGAATTACTTCGTTGATATTGTTGTTGGAGGAAAGACCACTCCAACCACAGGGAATCAAATAGGTGGTTTTCGTTTCATGGTGTAAAACGCAAATCCTCTGACGATCTCTATATTCTGAATGAGTTGAAGGGTGAAGCAAAACTAACCTGTTTGTTGGGTGGAGGGCTAGATTATTCTGGCATGTTTGGATGGTTTTTTTTTTTTGAGGAAGGGTATTGGATTGTTGCAGGAAACCCTTTCAAACTCAACCCCAAGGATTTATACATAGGATTCAAACAATAAATTTTTTTCAATACCGTGTTAATAGGTAAGCGATATAAATACATGCAGGGCTCGTGAGTTCATATATTTTTCAATTGTTTAAAATATTCTTTGGTAGGCGAAATGAAGAGAGTTTTTACTTTTTGGGCAGAGTAGTATTTTTACTTATCAACTTCATCTCTCACTTTTGAGCACCCCTCATGGGTTTCATCAAATCCCATATATGGGTTAAAATATATTATTTATATTGGGCCGGGATTAACCCAATTGTTTAATCTTTATTCTTTTAAAATGAACCAAACATAGTTTATGCGGGATCTCGGGACAATTTTTTTTATCAATCTCACCCGATAATTCACCTTAAACCCATGAAACAAATGCCCTAGGTGGGTTTTGGACTCTTACAATCATTGTTTTTTTGGCTGGGGGGGGGGGGGGGGGGCCTTTTCGG
>CAUOFW020001591.1:643271-657470 GCA_963454935.2 Ilex paraguariensis
GGGGGGGGGGGGGGGGGGGGGGTCTCTTCCGGTTCATGCCATTAATATCATGTTGCATCTAGATACCGGTGTGGCCTTGGGGGTATATTTATCTGATGTTTCGTTTGATAGGAAGAATAAAAAGTAGGAATCCGTTTGATAGGAAGAATAGAAAGTAGGAATGATATGTTTTCCTTCATTTGTATTTGGTAGGGTGGATAAAAAATAAAATTGATTACATTTGTTTTTTGTATTCGTTAAAATTATGGGTGACAATAGAGTCGTGTCGTGTCAGATTCGTGTTGAGTCATTATTGATTTGTGTCAAACATTAGTTAAACCAAACTCAACTCATTTAACTAATTGTCTCGTGTCAAGTTGACCTGTTTATTTTCATGTCGTGTTCGTGTTTGTATTCGTATTGACCCACATAAACTTTGAATAAAAAATTTAACGCTAATATTCTATTTTCACTTAANTCATTTAACTAATTGTCTCGTGTCGAGTTGACCTGTTTATTTTCGTGTCGTGTTCGTGTTTGTATTCGTGTTGACCCACATAAACTTTGAATAAAAAATTTAACGCTAATATTCTATTTTCACTTAATTGAATTCATGTTCATATTTTTCTACGAACCAAAAATTAACTTAAATAAATATAATAATAATAATAATAAATAAAATATTTTTGTATATAATAATCATGTCAGTGCTTAATAAATAGTTACAAATAATTAACAATTTATGTCTATAATATTAATTAAACATGTTAGTTTCATGTTACCATACAAACGAGAAAATAGAGAAAGTGTTTATTTTTAAATAAACGGGTTGATGATATTAATTTTGAGTTTGATGGGTTAAACTGAATATGAGTTATTTATATTTCTTATTCGCGTGTTAGATCATTTTTAAGTTCATGTTGAGTTATAATCAAGTTCGTATCATCGTGTTGAGTCAAAAAATTTGACTCCTAACTAAGATGAAAAAAAAAATATTTTTAATTTAATTTAATTTATTTTTAAAATTTAAATTTATTTTAATTTTTTTAAATATATATACATATAAATACATATTTTATTATTGTATTTTTATATGAAATTAATGTATACATAATATATGTATATATCAAAAGANTTTGACTCCTAACTAAGATGAAAAAAAAATATATTTTTAATTTAATTTAATTTTTTTTTAAATTTTAAATTTATTTTAATTTTTTAAATATATATACATATAAATACATATTTTATTATTGTATTTTTATATGAAATTAATGTATACATAATATATGTATATATCAAAAGATATATAGATAAATAAGATATATCATAATACAAATAATTAATTTTTTATTCACTTTCCCTTCCGATTTTGGAGAGATAGATTTTAATGAGTTGAAAGGAAAATTAATTCATCCATTTTTTCATCTTTCTTATTTTTTTTTTACTAAATATGATGTTTTATTCATACTTTTAACTTTTCATCTTTCTATTTTTTCGTCACGCGAGACGAAGCATAAGGATGGTCCAACTAACCATANTATCATAATACAAATAATTAATTTTTTATTCACTTTCCCTTCCGATTTTGGAGAGAGATTTTAATGAGTTGAAAGGAAAATTAATTTATCCATTTTTTCATCTTTCTTATTTTTTTTTTTTACTAAATATGATGTTTTATTCATACTTTCAACTTTTCATCATTTCAACTTTTTATCTTTCTATTTTTTCGTCACGCGAGACGAAGCATAAGGATGGTCCAACTAACCATATAATTTTGTGGAATGGTAAAAATGTGAGTGGTGAGAGCAATAGCTCAAAAAAAAAGATGATTGTTAGGTCGTTTAACTGGTTCGTATGTTCTTCAGTGATTACGCTGAGTTAGATGGGTTTTGGTGGAGAGCTTGGCGTTGTCTTATTTCCAGGGTGTGCGTTCGCATAGAGACCATGCTCTTGGGGGTGTTGTCCTTTTATTGTACATTAAAGAGTTTCTCAGGTCAGGTTGGGCCATTACGAGAAGAACAAGAAAACAAAAAGGTCCAGCAGGCTATTAATTAGGTTTGATGTGATTGTTACAGTTTTCCCTTCTTGTCCTGATCGATGTTTCAGTCTTTGGTGGGAATCCATCAACCCAATAATGAATGGGTGAGTGGACAAATCCCAAAGCTAGAACAAGGTGGAGGACACCCCGACCCCCACCCTTCACTTGCCAAGTTGCTCATACTGTAACCACATTGCGACACGTTCCTATAAATGCCACTAGGGTATTTTTCAGCGTCCTTCTCTTCCAAAAGGTGAGGACTCCATCTCCATTCCATCATTCATGACACCTACCACTATTGTCCCCTTCTAAGGTTTGCCCAACCGGGTAGCAAACAAGATGCTGCTATAGCTGTTATTGAACTCATTGCAGAGTATTCAGCTACTTTGGTCTGGTCCCATAAACATCAGAGAAATTANATTACGAGAAGAACAAGAAAACAAAAAGGTCCAGCAGGCTATTAATTAGGTTTGATGTGATTGTTACAGTTTTCCCTTCTTGTCCTGATCGATGTTTCAGTCTTTGGTGGGAATCCATCAACCCAATAATGAATGGGTGCGTGGACAAATCCCAAAGCTAGAACAAGGTGGAGGACACCCCGACCCCCACCCTTCACTTGCCAAGTTGCTCATACTGTAACCACATTGCGACACGTTCCTATAAATGCCACTAGGGTATTTTTCAGCGTCCTTCTCTTCCAAAAGGTGAGGACTCCATCTCCATTCCATCATTCATGACACCTACCACTATTGTCCCCTTCTAAGGTTTGCCCAACCGGGTAGCAAACAAGATGCTGCTATAGCTGTTATTGAACTCATTGCAGAGTATTCAGCTACTTTGGTCTGGTCCCATAAACATCAGAGAAATTATGGCAATGAAAATTATTCCGTCTGGGTACTCTTCATTTGCATGGCCCCTACCCCTACCCCTATTCAATTAAAAAAAAGGCCAAAGCCTCAGTAAGGTTGCATAACTCTTGGCAAGCCAAGTGGNCCCCTACCCCTATTCCATTAAAAAAAAGGCCAAAGCCTCAGTAAGGTTGCATAACTCTTGGCAAGCCAAGTGGTTGGCGTTAAGGCACAATCTGCGCTCTCCTGCTGTCTGGGATCAATAGTGTCTTCAACTGTGGTTGATGTCTATGTTTGAATCTATTACAGCCAAAAGGGACATACCTGTTTTTTGTCCTTTTATATCTGATCCTGTTTTTTAAAAACATTTATCAAGACATGATTCCAGTTTTTTGTTATCTGATAGAAGAATGTTGCTCACCAATTATTAAATCAAGGTGCATTTGAGATAGACGACCCCCTCCAATGCCCCCAACTTGTATTTAATCTTCTTTTTGTTTTGTTTTGTCTTGTTTTCATATCCTTAGTTGGCTACTCATGGCTCTTTAATGCTGAGATACTTTTAGGTTTGTGTTAGTTGAATCGACAGATGCATTTTGCCATCAATCTCATCTTAAAATAACGTTGTCGTATTGAACTCCCTTAAACAGCCAATTGGAAAAGAATATAATATATCTTGAGTTCAAAGAACTCTCTACCACTTACTCTAAAGTTGGCATATTATAAGCATCACGATATCCTTAAGTATGCACAGATGTGCATGCCATTCAATTTTTCTATTATCCTTATAAGTATTTTTATCATACACCAATTTTTCTATACTCCTGTCTATACATATTCATACGTCGAGTGTCAAATATATTGAAAGAAATTTGTAATCTATTGATAGCTTGGATATGCATATCCTGATTAAGCAGCTTGGAGTGTAGATTTACATCGTCGAAAGAGAGGAACACCTTTTAGAGACTGAAATCATCATATTGAATACTTCATGGCGAGACTCTAGTTGACTCTATAGCTCCTGGGTTGACACGTGGAATAATGAAGCCGTTGGGATATCCAAAGGGTGCCAAAGAGGTAAGCCGAGGTATGGTGACGCGAAGCAGCCGATTACGACAGTTGACATCGTATTTAATACTATGTGACCCCTCATTCATGGCGGAATGAGTGATAGTGACAAGACAAATAAATGTGCGCCTGCCAGCACCTGTCCTCTGGGAGTTTAAACCTACTGTCATGATGGCTAAGCATTAATAACTGATGTGCCGAGACGACGCGATCGGCTCTCCCGAAGAATTATTCCTCCCGAGAATTCAATGCTCAGTTGATGTCGGATGCCGATCTAGGGGATTTGGGTACTCGGGGAGTGGCATAAATGCTCGACATTTGGCTGAGCATTTACCCCATTTTCCTAACATTCAATAGGAGGAGACGTGAGTAGAAAACATTTATTGCACGAGGAATGGTGTGTCAGATGTAAGATGTCCAGATGAGATTGAAAATCTTTGATAATCATTGCTAATTTAAGTACCTCAAAAAAATAGACAAAGGTACACAAACTTGAATCAAAAAAATAGTCTATTGATCAAAACCCTTCGATCTTATTCTGACTTAAGCTTCAGAGGAGATTAGCCGGGCGCCCTCCTGATTCCCTTTTTTCTGACCCTGTTGTTTTAGGTTCGTCAGCTTGGAGGTCGCTGTTTTATACTATTGTAGGAATTATTCCGTGCACTTTATATACATAGTTAATGTATGCTATAGTGTCCATTTAGTTTCAACCTTAAGGTGGAATGCTCACTATTACAGAAAAGTTACAAGAACTGCTGCTGCATTAGTCCTTTTTTTGTGATTACCAATTCACCCGGACGGTAATTACCTCGCCCCCCCCCCCCCTCCAAAAAAAAAATTTGAAAAAATGATATATATTTAAAAAGTTCAATAGCATGTTAAATTCATAGTGACATCTGTTAGAATAAATTAAAATAAAAGTTTTATGCGAGCATCTGAGTTTGATCTTGAAGTCGTTGGTGTCCGTCAGCACCCTCACGCGGGGAGGCTCAACTAATTTAGGACAGTGTTCACAAGACTCTTGAACTCCGAGACAAACTCCTAAATTGATTGTTATTTTATATTTATTTGCATATTCTTGTTAGTTTGTGATCCGGATATAGTTTTGTTAAGTAAAATTAAGTAAAATTATGTTAATTTCTCTAACAATCTAAAGAAGGTAACATAGAAGTAGGTTCTACATTGCAAATGGACGCAAATAAATACTGGACCCCAATGTTGGATTTACAAAAAGTAGTTAATAGTTTTAATACCAGCATGTGGAAGATCAATAGGACGGGGTCTGTTGATCTTCATCATGGGTTGAGTTAATTCTACAAAAGCGGAAGCTGCAAAAGGCTCCAGCTCCCATGGTGAAACCCTATCGGGCCTTGGTATGGTTGTTGGTTCATCCCATTGAATCTGAAGGGGAAATCATTTGGAAATAAATAGCAAAAATAAGGCAACATATAAATCAACATTTAGTTAGGAATCAAAAATATATTCAACCTTTAAGGACTGCCATTTAGAGTCCAACCACTCTGAGGAGATATCATTAGTCCCAACTATAGTGCCTGTGAATCTGACGAAACAAACCACGTAGGCACTAACAAAGTTTTTGTAGACAACTGCTTATACTCCAATAGTGTTGTGTTCATAATTTAGTTCATAATCTCTATGTCGTATAACCGGTATCGAAACATTTGAATACCTTTGATATCATGAGCATGCTTTTGTGACTTTACTTTGACAATAGCCTATGAATGGGTAACAGTACTAGTTTGAGTAAGAGGTTGAATTTTAAGAAATTAATAAGAAAATTAGCATATGTTATAGTGAACAATTTGAGAAAAATGTTTTAAAATGTAATGCTACTGATCTTGTATAAAATGTAGTCCGATGAGTAGACATTCTTGTCACTGTTACAGTGAATAATTTGATTAATCTTTCGATTCATTACTGTAGACCATAACCAATTAAGTTCATTTCATAGTGACCAAACAGTTTGATCACGGGCGGAACTCATTAATGTTGTTTAGGGGGAGAAAAGGATTTAATAGCACTGAATCCTTCCTTATACATTTGACTAGAAATGTGTTATAATAATAGTTAAATTGACCTCATTCAAAGAAAGTGTGTTCAGTTCATAGTGATGCTGATGGGTGTGTTAGGCATGATTTTAAACATCTAATTCATAATAAATAACAAAACATATTCTACCTCTGTTATAGCGTGAAGCATCCTGATCTCAGTCAATATCTTATGTAGGCATTACAACAGTCGTTAGGCTATCATACTCTAAATAAGTGATTCATTGATAATCCTTGAAAATTATTATTTTCCTTCTGTGAGAGGAAGATGATTTAGATGCTTTTATTGTATAATCTATTTCTTTGGTCAATAATAATAATGTGGAAAATCATAAATATTTAGTACAGAAATTTAGTAGTGAATAAGCTTTTACCCATAGTGCTTATTATTGCTTATGCATCAATCTTCCATGCTATATACGTTAACTTTCTTTATTTTTTGTTGTGTGAAGTATAACAAATTATTGTTAAATCAGACAACCAGAATTTTCTATGTATGTACATGTTGCTTTCATGTTCATTGGTGGTGAATATTTGAAAGAAGAGTTGTGAGTAGTGATGGGTTTCATTAAGTGTGCCTCATATTACCTTGGCTTGTAACATACATAATATATGTTTATGTTAATATTGAAATTTGAAATTTGAAATCCAAAATAGTAGATAATAAAAATAGCTTTTCTATTATTCAAACCATTCGACCCTGTAGGAGTTCTTGGCGATAAAATCTTTTGAAACCATGCATAGGGTCAAGTTGCTATATATCATCATGGATTTGATGATTAAAATTTTGGTATGGTCAAGATAGCATTGAGTAAACCAATAGTCCAACAAATGAGCAAGAGGCGACCTTTAACAAGAGTAAGCATGAGTTCTATATTTACCAAATTGAGATATATTTGTGTTTTGTGTATTTGCAAGTCTCGAGTTCACTGTTTCCCTTGAATTCAATATGTTGAGCAAGAAATTCTTGCAATGTGGGGGTTGATGCAAATGCTACTTTTATGAAGCATGAGTCAATTTGTCATGAGAATTCTTGAATAAGTGGGGGTAAAAATTTAAGATAATAAAATATGAAGGACCTGCTGAATTTACTTAATTTTGTTATAATCTTTTATTTGGAGAGATGTTTATATAAATTGTTTCATACCTAAGGATTTTCAAATAAATGCACTTTAATGTGATTTTGTAAGTGTTATTTGAAAGACATGTTCAGATCAATGAGAAGATATGACAGTATGTACACTCAAAAACACGAACTTGTGAAGAGTAACTATACTGATATTTATAAAATCTCAGCTAAACAAAGCTGACAAATGAATTAAAAAGCTTTCGAGGAAAACTATGAGACACAAATATATAAAGGCTGATTAATTTGATCAGTGAGCTTTCGAGAAAAGCCTTATTTTTTAGAAAAGTTGTCTCAAGAACTGTCAAGGGGAATGTGTTTAAGCCTGTAAGGGAGTCACGTAAGGAGGTAACTCAACTTCTGTGATTGGGGACCCCATGAAGGAAGTTCAATGGTAGAAATAATTTATACTGCGTGACTCATTAATACTGTTATTAAGGAAATATCCAAGAGGAGATGTTTTTTCTTCTCATCCTTATGGCAGAGGTGCATATGTAGTGTGACGATAAGGAAAAGTTGTACCCTAAATGAGACAAAGGCAGGAACATTCCTGTAGGGTATTGTGCACATGTACCCTTGGAGTGTAGGGTATTGTGCACATGTACCCTTGGAGGGCTCACCTAAGTGAGAGTAGTTGTAAGGCCGTGACTATGAGAGTTAGACTATTCTCTAGAAACTCTCATGAGAATCAAGATCAAGTGTATGACCATTAATAGCACTGACCAGCAAATCCTGATCAACATTGATATTGCGTGCGTAACATGTTGAACTCTGGCTCAAATAATCTAGTTCAAGCCTTTGGTCACTATGATCCTTCAGAGAGAGACTGTTAACACTAATTGAGGTTCAAGTCCAAAAGACACTTACACTCATTGCACAGTATAATAGTTACTCATATTTTTCATCTATTACTTTTATATAAATATATTTGGGCTGTTTTAAAATTTTTAAAACTTGTAGGGGATTGTTAGAATAAATTAAAATAAAAATTTTAAAAACTACTTAACTAATTATTTTGTATTAATTTTTTAGTTTTAAACTTTACTATTAAAATTTAATTCTTGCATGTTTATGTCATTTAATTATAAAATTGATATAGACTTAATAGTCTGGTAGTTACATACTAATATATTTTAAAGTCTATTATTCAATAATAATTAAGATGGTGTCTATAAAACAATGTGGCAGTTTGGGATAGAAAATGGGGAGTTTTACAATTTTTTCTATACGCTCCTCTTCCATTTAGTGTTGTTATTCTTTCTATATATTTCTTTTTGCTTATTATTATATTTGCATACCTACAAATATTTGGTATTAGTTTATTTTGAGAAATTTTTATTCGAGTCAGGTTCACCCCTTCTTTCCAGTGTGCGTGACCATTGAGGAGGTTCTATTGCGAACATCTGAGTTTGATGTTAGAGTTGCTGGTCTCTATCAGTACCCTCACGAGGAGAGGTTTAACTGTTTTAGGTTAATGTTTACATGACTCTCACACTTGCCGATCAGCTCTTTTTAATTTATAGTATGTATTATTCTGTTCTAAATTGATTATTATTTAATATTTATTTGTATATTCTTATTAGTTTGTAATTTAAATATTATTTTGTTAAGTAAAATTATATATAATTATGCTAATTCACCCCCGCAACATCTTTACCTCTCGTGCATGGTCCTGTGTCAATAATGCATATTGTGCTGCTGACATGGCCTCACAAATGCCTACATAGAATGTATGTAACACCCATCTTGTCAGCATGCCATGCTGGACATTTCTCCATGTGGCACACTCTTTTGTCTTAAGTGATGCAATATTTTTACATAAACTACAAAAGCCATTTCATTAATATGGTATTCGGACCTCTTAAAACAAACACACACGCAATAATCTTTTCATGCAGCGAGTAACATTTTAATCGATAATTTTAAGCCATAATCAAACTCCAGACTATCTCATTAATTCCATAAGATTTTTTTGTATGAAAGAGTAATTTTGCATCACCTAAAAAAACAGGTCTATGTCAAAATATCCCTCCATAAGTAGGAGTACAACTCGGGCGAGTAGGACAATCAACTTTAGCCCAACACTAAGTATATAATTTTGAACCTTAATCTTAACCCTATCTCGGGTTGGGGCGAGCACTGTCCGAGTTTAATTCGGGTGGGCTTAGGTTGATGATTTGAGGTTACTTTACGGGTTCAATTCGGGTAGAGCCCAAAATAAGCTTGTTGTTCTAAACCTAATACATATATTACATAATATTTACCTAAATTAACAACTAATAACTTCAATTAAGTTTTTAACGAGAAAGGTTGAGAGAACGAGAAAGGCAAAGAGAACAAGAGAGACAGAGAACGATAAAACAAAAATAAAANCTGACTCTATAGCTCCTGGATTGACACGTGGAATAATGAAGTCATTGGGATATCCAAAAGGTGCCAAAGAGGTAAGCCGAGGTATGGTGACACGAAACAGCCGATTACGACAGTTGATATCGTATTTAATACTATGTGACCCCTCATTTATGGCGGAATGAGTGATAGTGACAAGACAAATAAATGTGCGCCTGCCAGCACCTGTCCTCTGGGAGTTTAAGCCTACTGTCATGATGGCTAAGCATTAATAACTGATGTGCCGAGACGACGCGATCGGCTCTCCCGAATAATTATTCCTCCCGAGAATTCAATACTCAGTTGATGTCGGATGCCGATCTAGGGGATTTGGGTACTCGAGGAGTGGCATAAATGCTCAACATTTGGCTGAGCATTTACCCCATTTTCCTAACATTCAATAGGAGGAGACGTGAGTAGAAAACATTTATTGCACGAGAAATGGTGTGTCAGATGTAAGATGTCCAGATGAGATTGGAAATCTTTGATAATCATTGCTAATTCAAGTATAAATATTCCTCAAAAAAATAGACAAAGGTACACAAACTTGAATCAAAAAAATAGTCTATTGATCAAAACCTTTCGATCTTATTCTGACTTAAACTTCGGAGGAGATTAGCCGGGCGCCCTCCTGATTCCCTTTTTACTGACCCTGTTATTTCAGGTTCGTCAGCTTGGAGGTCGCTGTTTCATACTATTGCAGGAATTATTCCGTACACTTTATATACATAGTTAATGTATGCTATAGTGTCCATTTAATTTCAACCTTAAGGTGGAATGCTCACTATTACAGAAAAGTTACAAGAACTGCTGCTGCATTAGTCCTTTTTATGTGATTACCAATTCACCCGGACGGTAATTACCCCCCCCCCCCCCCCAAAAAAAAAAAAANGTTAAATCAGACAACCAGAATTTTCTATGTACATGTTGCTTTCATGTTCATTGGTGGTGAATATTTGAAAGAAGAGTTGTGAGTAGTGATGAGTTTCATTAAGTGTGCCTCATGTTACCTTGGCTTGTAACATACATAATATATGTTTATGTTAATATTGAAATTTGAAATCCAAAATAGCAGATAATAAAAATAACTTTTCTATTATTCAAACCATTCGACCCTGTAGGAGTTTTTGGCGATAAAATCTTTTGAAACCATGCATAGGGTCAAGTTGCTATATATCATCATGGATTTGATGATTAAAATTTTGGTGTGGTCAAGACAGTATTGAGTACACCAATAGTCCAACAAATGAGCAAGAGGCGACCTTTAACAAGGGTAAGCATGAGTTCTATATTTACCAAATTGAGATATATTTGTGTTTTGTGTATTTGCAAGTCTCGAGTTCACTTTTTCCCTTGAATTCAATTTATTCAATATGTTGAGCAAGAAATTCTTGCAATGTGGGGGTTGATGCAAATGCTATTTTTATGAAGCATGAGTCAATTTGTCATGAGAATTCTTGAAGGGTAAAAATTGAAGATAATAAAATATGAGGGACCTGCTGAATTTGCTTAATTTTGTTATAATCTTTCATTTGGAGAGATGTTTATATAAATTGTTTCATACCTAAGGATTTTCAAATAAATGCACTTTAATGTGATTTTGTAAGTGTTATTTGAAAGACATGTTCAGATCAATGAGAAGATATGACAGTATGTACACCCAAAAACACGAACTTGTGAAGAGTAACTATTCTGATATTTATAAAATCTCAGCTAAACAAAGCTGACAAATGAATTAAAAAGCTTTCGAGGAAAGCTATGAGACACAAATATATAAAGGCTGATTAATTTGATCAGTGAGCTTTCGAGAAAAGCCTTATTTTTTAGAAAAGTTGTCTCAAGAACTGTCGAGGGGAATGTGTTTAAGCCCGTAAGGGAGTCACGTAAGAAGGTAACTCAACTTCTATGATTGGGGACCCCATGAAGGATGTTCAATGGTAGAAATAATTTATACTGCGTGACTCATTAATACTGTTATTAAGGAAATATCCAAGAGGAGATATTTTTCCTTCTCATCCCTATGACAGAGGTGCATATGTAGTGTGACGATAAGGAAAAGTTGTACCCTGAATGAGACAAAGGCAGGAACATTCCTGTAGGATATTGTGCACATGTACCCTTGGAGGGCTCACCTAAGTGAGAGTAGTTGTAAGGCCGTGACTATGAGAGTTGGACTATTCTCTAGAAACTCTCATGAGAATCAAGATAAAGTGCATGACCATTAATAGCACTGACCAGCAAATCCTGATCAACATTGATATTGCGTGCTTAACATGTTGAACTCTGGCTCAAATGGTCTAATTCAAGCCTTTGGTCACTATGATCCTTCAGAGGGAGACTGTTAACACTAAGTGAGGTTCAAGTCCAAAAGACACTTACACTCATTGCACAGTATAATAGTTGCTCATATTTTTCATCTATTACTTTTATATAAATATATTTGGGCCGTTTTAAAATTTTTAAAACTTGTAGGGGATTGTTAGAATAAATTAAAATAAAAATTTTAAAAACTACTTAACTAATTATTTTGTATTAATTTTTTAGTTTTAAACTTTACTATTAAAATTTAATTCTTGCATGTTTATGCCATTTAATTATAAAATTGATATAAGCTTAATAGTCTGGTAGTTACATACTAATATATTTTAAAGTCTATTATTCAATAATAATTAAGATGGTGTCTATAAAATAATGTGGCGGTTTGGGATAGAAGATGGGGAATTTTACAATTTTTTCTATACGCTCCTTTTCCATTTAGTGTTGTTATTCTTTCTATATATTTCTTTTTTCTTATTATTAAATTTGCATACCTACAAATATTTGGTATTAGTTTATTTTGAGAAATTTTTATTCGAATCAGGTTCACCCTTCTTTCCAGTGTGCGTGACCATTGAAGAGGTTCTATTGCAAACATATGAGTTTGATGTTAGAGTTGCTGGTCTCTATCAGTACCCTAACGAGGAGAGGTTTAACTGCTTCAGGATAATGTTCACATGACTCTCACACTCGCAGTTCAGCTCTTTTTAATTTATAATATATATTATTCTGTTCTAAATTAATTATTATTTTATATTTATTTGTATATTCTTATTAGTTTGTAATTTAAATATTATTTTGTTAAGTAAAATTATATATAATTATGCTAATTCACCCCCGCAACATCTTTACCTCTCGTGCATGGTCCTGTGTCAATAATGCATATTGTGCTGCTGACATGGCCTCACAAATGCCTACATAGAATGTATGTAACACCCATCTTGTCAGCATGCCATGCTGGACATTTCTCCATGTGGCACACTCTTTTGTCTTAAGTGATGCAATATTTTTACATAAACTACAAAAGCCATTTCATTAATATGGTATTCGGACCTCTTAAAACAAACACACACGCAATAATCTTTTCATGCAGCGAGTAACATTTTAATCGATAATTTTAAGCCATAATCAAACTCCAGACTATCTCATTAATTCCATAAGATTTTTTTGTATGAAAGAGTAATTTTGCATCACCTAAAAAGACAGGTCTATGTCAAAATATCCCTCCATAAGTAGGAGTACAACTCGGGCGAGTAGGACAATCAACTTTAGCCCAACACTAAGTATATAATTTTGAACCTTAATCTTAACCCTATCTCGGGTTGGGGCGAGCACTGTCCGAGTTTAATTCGGGTGGGCTTAGGTTGATGATTTGAGGTTACTTTACGGGTTCAATTCGGGTAGAGCCCAAAATAAGCTTGTTGTTCTAAACCTAATACATATATTACATAATATTTACCTAAATTAACAACTAATAACTTCAATTAAGTTTTTAACGAGAAAGGTTGAGAGAACGAGAAAGGCAAAGAGAACAAGAGAGACAGAGAACGATAAAACAAAAATAAAAAATCAGTGCTAATACTTTATATATATATATATATAATTTTTTTTTAATTTATCGAATTCGGGTTAAACTCGAGTTCACGAGTCCTTAATTTTTTCACCCCACCCCAATCAATAAGGACCAGTTCTTTATTGCTTCTTGTACAATCTGTAGTACATGAATATATGGTAGTACAAAGTTTTTTGCCTAGCTATGGTCCTGCACGAGTTAAAAGGCAGACTGGATTTTAATTGTATGCTAAGAAAATATCTGCTAATGACTTCATCATAAAAGTAATTAAGTGAATCTCAGTATATAAATAACACATTTATATATATACACAAACATATGTACTTGGTTCCTTTTAANAAATGGTGTGTCAGATGTAAGATGTCCAGATGAGATTGGAAATCTTTGATAATCATTGCTAATTCAAGTATAAATATTCCTCAAAAAAATAGACAAAGGTACACAAACTTGAATCAAAAAAATAGTCTATTGATCAAAACCTTTCGATCTTATTCTGACTTAAACTTCGGAGGAGATTAGCCGGGCGCCCTCCTGATTCCCTTTTTACTGACCCTGTTATTTCAGGTTCGTCAGCTTGGAGGTCGCTGTTTCATACTATTGCAGGAATTATTCCGTACACTTTATATACATAGTTAATGTATGCTATAGTGTCCATTTAATTTCAACCTTAAGGTGGAATGCTCACTATTACAGAAAAGTTACAAGAACTGCTGCTGCATTAGTCCTTTTTATGTGATTACCAATTCACCCGGACGGTAATTACCCCCCCCCCCCCCCCAAAAAAAAAAAAA
>CAUOFW020001591.1:660521-731625 GCA_963454935.2 Ilex paraguariensis
TTTTACAATTTTTTCTATACGCTCCTTTTCCATTTAGTGTTGTTATTCTTTCTATATATTTCTTTTTTCTTATTATTAAATTTGCATACCTACAAATATTTGGTATTAGTTTATTTTGAGAAATTTTTATTCGAATCAGGTTCACCCTTCTTTCCAGTGTGCGTGACCATTGAAGAGGTTCTATTGCAAACATATGAGTTTGATGTTAGAGTTGCTGGTCTCTATCAGTACCCTAACGAGGAGAGGTTTAACTGCTTCAGGATAATGTTCACATGACTCTCACACTCGCAGTTCAGCTCTTTTTAATTTATAATATATATTATTCTGTTCTAAATTAATTATTATTTTATATTTATTTGTATATTCTTATTAGTTTGTAATTTAAATATTATTTTGTTAAGTAAAATTATATATAATTATGCTAATTCACCCCCGCAACATCTTTCCCTCTCGTGCATGGTCCTGTGTCAATAATGCATATTGTGCTGCTGACATGGCCTCACAAATGCCTACATAGAATGTATGTAACACCCATCTTGTCAGCATGCCATGCTGGACATTTCTCCATGTGGCACACCCTTTTGTCTTAAGTGATGCAATATTTTTACATAAACTACAAAAGCCATTTCATTAATATGGTATTCGAACCTCTTAAAACAAACACACACGCAATAATCTTTTCATGCAGCGAGTAACATTTTAATCGATAATTTTAAGCCATAATCAAACTCCAGACTATCTCATTAATTCCATAAGATTTTTTTGTATGAAAGAGTAATTTTGCATCACCTAAAAAAACAGGTCTATGTCAAAATATCCCTCCATAAGTAGGGGTGCAACTCGGGCGAGTAGTACAATCAACTCTAGTTCAACCCTAAGTATATAATTTTGAATCCTAATCTTAACCTTACCTCGGGTTGGGGCGAGCACTGCCCGAGTTTAATTCGGGTGGGCTCAGGTTGATGATTTGAGGTTACTTTACGGGTTCAATTCGGGTAGAGCCCAAAATAAGCTTGTTGTTCTAAACCTAATACATATATTACATAATATTTACCTAAATTAACAACTAATAACTTCAATTAAGTTTTTAACGAGAAAGGTTGAGAGAACGAGAAAGGCAAAGAGAACAAGAGAGACAGAGAACGATAAAACAAAAATAAAAAATCAGTGCTAATACTTTATATATATATATATATAATTTTTTTTTAATTTATCGAATTCGGGTTAAACTCGAGTTCACGAGTCCTTAATTTTTTCACCCCACCCCAATCAATAAGGACCAGTTCTTTATTGCTTCTTGTACAATCTGTAGTACATGAATATATGGTAGTACAAAGTTTTTTGCCTAGCTATGGTCCTGCACGAGTTAAAAGGCAGACTGGATTTTAATTGTATGCTAAGAAAATATCTGCTAATGACTTCATCATAAAAGTAATTAAGTGAATCTCAGTATATAAATAACACATTTATATATATACACAAACATATGTACTTGGTTCCTTTTAAGTAGTGTCATAAAAGTAAAGTAATCGACTTATTCCATCGACAGATGGGAGGGAGCTTTCTGTTTTTATCCCATAATCACGAGTAATTGGGACCATAATAAACACATTGAGAGCATTCGGTTTCAAGATTGTCGAACGCGTATTTTCTGATTCTCAAAGCTGGATCCCAGACCAAAATTAAAAGACGTTTTAAACATACATATATATGTTGTCAATATATATTAAGTAGTCGCACTCAATTTTGTCAATGTCAACTGGTTAATTAGATGCCCCACTCTCAGAACCCTCTTATATATATATATATATATATATTCTCTTCCATTATTACTTTCACACGCATCATCTTTATGTTTACATTCCCCCTCTTTCCCAATAAAAGTAAAAACAAAAAAAGTGCCCCCAAGTTTTTTTGGACAATATAAGGCAACATGGGGTCCCATATGTCCAATTNCCCCCCCTCCCCCAAAAAAAAAAAAATTTGAAAAAATGATATATATTTAAAAAGTTCAATAGCATGTTAAATTCATAGTGACATCTGTTAGAATAAATTAAAATAAAAGTTTTATGCGAGCATCTGAGTTTGATCTTGAAGTCGTTGGTGTCCGTCAACATCCTCACGTGGGGAGGCTCAACTAGTTTAAGACAGTGTTCACACGACTCTTGAACTCCCAGACAAACTCCTAAATTGATTGTTATTTTATATTTATTTGCATATTCTTGTTAGTTTGTGATATGGATATAGTTTTTTTAAGTAAAATTATGTTAATTTCTCTAACAATCTAAAGAAGCTAACATAGAAGTAGGTTCTACATTGCAAATGGACGCAAATAAATACTGGACCCCAATGTTGGATTTACAAAAAGTAGTTAATAGTTTTAATACCAGCATGTGGAAGATCAATAGGACGGGGTCTGTTGATCTTCATCATGGGTTGAGTTAATTCTACAAAAGCGGAAGCTGCAAAAGGCTCCAGCTCCCATGGTGAAACCCTATCGGGCCTTGGTATGGTTGTTGGTTCATCCCATTGAATCTGAAGGGGAAATCATTTGGAAATAAATAGCAAAAATAAGGCAACATATAAATCAACATTTAGTTAGGAATCAAAAATATATTCAACCTTTAAGGACTGCCATTTAGAGTCCAACCACTCTGAGGAGATATCATTAGTCCCAACTATAGTGCCTGTGAATCTGACGAAACAAACCACGTAGGCACTAACAAAGTTTTTGTAGACAACTGCTTATACTCCCATAGTGTTGTGTTCTTTTTAGTTCATAATCTCTATGTCGTATAACCGGTATCGAAACATTTGAATACCTTTGATATCATGAGCATGCTTTTGTGACTTTACTTTGACAATAGCCTATGAATGGGTAACAATACTAGTTTGAGTAAGAGGTTGAATTTTAAGAAATTAATAAGAAAATTAGCGTATGTTATAGCAAACAATTTGAGATAAATGTTTTAAAATGTAATGCTACTGATCTTGTATAAAATGTAGTCCGATGAGTAGACATTCTTGTCACTGTTACAGTGAATAATTTGATTAATCTTTCGATTCATTACTGTAGACCATATGATATAACCAATTAAGTTCATTTCATAGTGACCAAACAGTTTGATCACGAGCGGAACTCATTAATGTTGTTTAGGGGGAGAAAAGGATTTAATAGCACTGAATCCTTCCTTATACATTTGACTAGAAATGTGTTATAATAATAGTTAAATTGACCTCATTCAAAGAAAGTGTGTTCAGTTCATAGTGATGCTGATGGGTGTGTTAGGCATGATTTTAAACATCTAATTCATAATAAATAACAAAACATTTACCCATACTGCTTATTATTGCTTATGCATCAATCTTCCATGCTATATATGTTAACTTTCTTTATTTTTTGTTGTGTCAAGTATAACAAATTATTGTTAAATCAGACAACCAGAATTTTCTATGTACATGTTGCTTTCATGTTCATTGGTGGTGAATATTTGAAAGAAGAGTTGTGAGTAGTGATGAGTTTCATTAAGTGTGCCTCATGTTACCTTGGCTTGTAACATACATAATATATGTTTATGTTAATATTGAAATTTGAAATCCAAAATAGCAGATAATAAAAATAACTTTTCTATTATTCAAACCATTCGACCCTGTAGGAGTTTTTGGCGATAAAATCTTTTGAAACCATGCATAGGGTCAAGTTGCTATATATCATCATGGATTTGATGATTAAAATTTTGGTATGGTCAAGACAGTATTGAGTACACCAATAGTCCAACAAATGAGCAAGAGGCGACCTTTAACAAGGGTAAGCATGAGTTCTATATTTACCAAATTGAGATATATTTGTGTTTTGTGTATTTGCAAGTCTCGAGTTCACTTTTTCCCTTGAATTCAATTTATTCAATATGTTGAGCAAGAAATTCTTGCAATGTGGGGGTTGATGCAAATGCTATTTTTATGAAGCATGAGTCAATTTGTCATGAGAATTCTTGAAGGGTAAAAATTGAAGATAATAAAATATGAGGGACCTGCTGAATTTGCTTAATTTTGTTATAATCTTTCATTTGGAGAGATGTTTATATAAATTGTTTCATACCTAAGGATTTTCAAATAAATGCACTTTAATGTGATTTTGTAAGTGTTATTTGAAAGACATGTTCAGATCAATGAGAAGATATGACAGTATGTACACCCAAAAACACGAACTTGTGAAGAGTAACTATTCTGATATTTATAAAATCTCAGCTAAACAAAGCTGACAAATGAATTAAAAAGCTTTCGAGGAAAGCTATGAGACACAAATATATAAAGGCTGATTAATTTGATCAGTGAGCTTTCGAGAAAAGCCTTATTTTTTAGAAAAGTTGTC
This sequence comes from Ilex paraguariensis, assembly GCA_963454935.2. Taxonomy (NCBI): domain Eukaryota; kingdom Viridiplantae; phylum Streptophyta; class Magnoliopsida; order Aquifoliales; family Aquifoliaceae; genus Ilex; species Ilex paraguariensis. Next base: position 664,894 of record CAUOFW020001591.1, read on the forward strand.
TCAAGAACTGTCAAGGGGAATGTGTTTAAGCCTGTAAGGGAGTCACGTAAGAAGGTAACTCAACTTCTATGATTGGGGACCCCATGAANGAGGGGAATGTGTTTAAGCCCGTAAGGGAGTCACGTAAGAAGGTAACTCAACTTCTATGATTGGGGACCCCATGAAGGATGTTCAATGGTAGAAATAATTTATACTGCGTGACTCATTAATACTGTTATTAAGGAAATATCCAAGAGGAGATATTTTTCCTTCTCATCCCTATGACAGAGGTGCATATGTAGTGTGACGATAAGGAAAAGTTGTACCCTGAATGAGACAAAGGCAGGAACATTCCTGTAGGATATTGTGCACATGTACCCTTGGAGGGCTCACCTAAGTGAGAGTAGTTGTAAGGCCGTGACTATGAGAGTTGGACTATTCTCTAGAAACTCTCATGAGAATCAAGATAAAGTGCATGACCATTAATAGCACTGACCAGCAAATCCTGATCAACATTGATATTGCGTGCTTAACATGTTGAACTCTGGCTCAAATGGTCTAATTCAAGCCTTTGGTCACTATGATCCTTCAGAGGGAGACTGTTAACACTAAGTGAGGTTCAAGTCCAAAAGACACTTACACTCATTGCACAGTATAATAGTTGCTCATATTTTTCATCTATTACTTTTATATAAATATATTTGGGCCGTTTTAAAATTTTTAAAACTTGTAGGGGATTGTTAGAATAAATTAAAATAAAAATTTTAAAAACTACTTAACTAATTATTTTGTATTAATTTTTTAGTTTTAAACTTTACTATTAAAATTTAATTCTTGCATGTTTATGCCATTTAATTATAAAATTGATATAAGCTTAATAGTCTGGTAGTTACATACTAATATATTTTAAAGTCTATTATTCAATAATAATTAAGATGGTGTCTATAAAATAATGTGGCGGTTTGGGATAGAAGATGGGGAATTTTACAATTTTTTCTATACGCTCCTTTTCCATTTAGTGTTGTTATTCTTTCTATATATTTCTTTTTTCTTATTATTAAATTTGCATACCTACAAATATTTGGTATTAGTTTATTTTGAGAAATTTTTATTCGAATCAGGTTCACCCTTCTTTCCAGTGTGCGTGACCATTGAAGAGGTTCTATTGCAAACATATGAGTTTGATGTTAGAGTTGCTGGTCTCTATCAGTACCCTAACGAGGAGAGGTTTAACTGCTTCAGGATAATGTTCACATGACTCTCACACTCGCAGTTCAGCTCTTTTTAATTTATAATATATATTATTCTGTTCTAAATTAATTATTATTTTATATTTATTTGTATATTCTTATTAGTTTGTAATTTAAATATTATTTTGTTAAGTAAAATTATATATAATTATGCTAATTCACCCCCGCAACATCTTTCCCTCTCGTGCATGGTCCTGTGTCAATAATGCATATTGTGCTGCTGACATGGCCTCACAAATGCCTACATAGAATGTATGTAACACCCATCTTGTCAGCATGCCATGCTGGACATTTCTCCATGTGGCACACTCTTTTGTCTTAAGTGATGCAATATTTTTACATAAACTACAAAAGCCATTTCATTAATATGGTATTCGGACCTCTTAAAACAAACACACACGCAATAATCTTTTCATGCAGCGAGTAACATTTTAATCGATAATTTTAAGCCATAATCAAACTCCAGACTATCTCATTAATTCCATAAGATTTTTTTGTATGAAAGAGTAATTTTGCATCACCTAAAAAAACAGGTCTATGTCAAAATATCCCTCCATAAGTAGGGGTGCAACTCGGGCGAGTAGTACAATCAACTCTAGTTCAACCCTAAGTATATAATTTTGAATCCTAATCTTAACCTTACCTCGGGTTGGGGCGAGCACTGCCCGAGTTTAATTCGGGTGGGCTCAGGTTGATGATTTGAGGTTACTTTACGGGTTCAATTCGGGTAGAGCCCAAAATAAGCTTGTTGTTCTAAACCTAAAATAAGGACCAGTTCTTTATTGCTTCTTGTACAATCTGTAGTACATGAATGTATGGTAGTACAAAGTTTTTTGCCTAGCTATGGTCCTGCACGAGTTAAAAGGCAGACTGGATTTTAATTGTATGCTAAGAAAATATCTGCTAATGACTTCATCATAAAAGTAATTAAGTGAATCTCAGTATATAAATAACACATTTATATATATACACAAACATATGTACTTGGTTCCTTTTAAGTAAGTAGTGTCATAAAAGTAAAGTAATCGACTTATTCCATCGACAGATTGGGAGGGAGCTTTCTTTTTTATCCCATAATCATGAGTAATTGGGACCATAATAAACACATTGAGAGCATTCGGTTTCAAGATTGTCGAACGCGTATTTTCTGATTCTCAAAGCTGGATCCCAGACCAAAATTAAAAGACGTTTTAAACATACATATATATGTTGTCAATATATATTAAGTAGTCGCACTCAATTTTGTCAATGTCAACTGGTTAATTAGATGCCCCACTCTCAGAACCCTCTTATATATATATATATATATATTCTCTTCCATTATTACTTTCACACGCATCATCTTTATGTTTACATTCCCCCTCTTTCCCAATAAAAGTAAAAACAAAAAAAGTGCCCCCAAGTTTTTTTGGACAATATAAGGCAACATGGGGTCCCATATGTCCAATTCCCAATTCCCAATTCCAATTCCAATTCCAATTCCAATTCGTCTAGAAAGACAAGTGCGCTATGAGACAATCCACTCCAGCTGTTTTTCCTTTTCCTTTTCTTTTCATCCAATCTATATCTATCTATCTATCTGGGCATCTATTTCATCTTTGTCACTCAGCCCAATGATGGATCTAGCTAGGGACGACATAAAAACCATTATTATTTTTTGATTCTCCAAATTTTATGTGGGCAGCGCAGCAGCCATCCTCTAAATTTCGTTCGTTTCTAATTGACCCAATTCATCGCAAACATATAGCAGCTCCTTTCTTTTAGTCTCATTACTCTATTTGTGATTGGAAAAGTTAAAAAATGTGGGGTAATAATGGCACCTAAAGTTGGGTAGCTACAACAGTTCTCTCACCACAAAAATGGAACGAGTACTTGTAAAAGTCATGTAAGATCAAAAAAAAAAAAGTGTCTACATTCAGTTGGTGGTTCGCCTTTATTATTCCCACTTTCTCCTTTTCTTCTCCACAACTCAACCAAATAAGACAAATTGGGATTTCACATTTGGATACCTCCCTCCCTCCCTCCCTCCCTCCTTCCCACTCTTTGTATGTTGGAACCAATCATTGCAGGCAAACAGAAACTCTCTCTCTCTCTCTCTCTATATATATATATATGTGTGTGTGTTTTCCTGGGGACACCGTAATGGGCAAATAGCTCTAATAGCTAGTGTGATGTCATTCACCTACTGCATTAAACTAATTCATTAATATGTTATTATTTTATATTTATTACTACTACACATTAAACTTTAATATCGGGACCTATTGGTACTTTAAAAATAATTATATATAGTAGATATAACTAATTCTATAATACTCAATTTAAAGACGCTAAGTAATTTAACGGAGGTCTTTTAAGAGACAAATGTGAAGAACAAAAGAAGAGGAAAAAGATCTTATAAAATGTGTGAGCCACACGTTTCAAATGACAAGTGTCGTGAGAAGAGCATGCCAAGTGTTAGATACTTATAAAATTGCATACGCCTTTCTTTTTAGAGTTTTTTTTTTTTTCCTAATAGGGCGAATTTAAGGTTTTATGCACTGTCCCATAAGCTGCCATCCCAAAGACAAAGTGCATGCATATATATTTCTCACTCATCATTTAAAAGTGGGCATGACATAGGCATAGGCATAGGCATAGGCATACACTCCACTCTTTCTCTATTGGGGCATACTAGTTGAAATTCTCATAACCTTTTTACATACTTTTACAGCTCAACTCCATAGTCCAATATTCCTCCATTAAGCTTTTATATATCAGACTACCTTGAAAACTATTTGACCTTTGTGATTAATATTAACTTATACTTGTGTAAAGATCGAGGAATCCCCTGAGCTGGTGGATTTTCCTTTTACTATACAAGAGCTCCTCGGCTTTCACATTTTGCATCTACCACCAAATTAAGTTCACTCTCTACTCCCTCCTTCATTTACGGCCGCCGGCATAACACGATAATACGTAGATATATGCGAAATGAAAAAACAATAGAGTATGTCTCTATGTAAGAATCAATCTTTAATTAGATTCAGAGGCGAAGAACTTTTTTCTTCACGAGTTGTAGGGAATTAGGTATGTAAGAAAATATTGGAGCTAAACTATAAATATTAGTAGTGATGGATTTTTGTGGTCATTTTTTGATTGTAATTATGAGTTAACAAGCCATTCATTTGTTTCCATATATACATCTCCTCTCTTATAGTAAAATTGCAGGTGGGGGATGGATTCTCATCTTACGTACAGATGATCCAGAATGTCCATGCTTATTTCAGATTGACAATGAACGCAAGTAATATTAGTTAGAACCCGTCATAATTCATTTAATAGTAGTGATAAATTAAATTGAATTGAATACAATGAAAATGGTAAAGCCTGCATCAAGTAAAGATGGATTAAGAATTAACTTAAACTTATTAGGCACCACAAAGATGCTGTATACTCTATTCAGCAACGCATGATGAGAATTTTGTCTTTTTATTCACTTTTCAACATTGTTATAATTCAATTTTTGATTGAATTCTTTATGTTTCAATGGTAAGTTACCATTTTTTATCGTAAATTCAAGAGCATTCATTTTATATATGAGCAAGTTTTAACTAATATGTGTATGACAATTAAATATATTTTTAGAGAAAATCTAAATTTAGAACGCCCCTTCACAGTTCAATATATATATATATATATATATATTTATATATATACATACATACGGGCGTCGTCAAGGATGATAACTAGGAAAAAATATTAAATTAATGATTAATTAATTAGAAGCCATTGTGGTAGTAGTATGCTATGCTTAGTGGACATTATTAACTCAAGGGTTGGCCGCCATTACCACTGGAATCAACTACTTTCCATATCAAACGATCTAATTACATTATTACATACAAATACGACACAACGTCATAACTCGGCTAACAAAGTCGCAAAAAAAAAAAATTACATTACATGGATGTATATATCACTGTTGTAATTAACAATCAATTATCATAATGAAAATAATTTATTAATAATGTAGTGAATAAGAGTCTGAATAATTGCACAATAAAAATTTATAATTAGGCAACACGAAAAATCAATGATTGTCTTTGATAAGAAAAGATGATCGACTCTTTGCAATATTGCAGCTCCTAACAAAGATGGAAAATGCCTAACACCCACTCAAACTCATTAAGGTGTCTAAAATTCTTCTTCACAATAAATTTTTAACGTACATCATCGACATATCTCTATTATAATAAAAATTAATTATTATAATTTTCTAACAATGAATCTTGAAAAGAATTTTAAAAGAGAGAATCATACAACTTATAAGAGGGGGAGGGGGAGGGCACATAAAAAATCATTTACTGTATTTGATAATGAATGGTTCCATCAATTCTTAGTTTGTATAATCTTGAGGGAATCAAGATTGAACAATTTGACAAAAACTAATTAATTTCTTTACAACAAGTCTTTAAAATAAGAGATAAAAGCTATCTCAAATGATGAGAAAAAATTGTAAGACTCACTCTAATTTTTTTAATTTAAAAATATGCATTAAAATGTCAAGCTCAAGCAATAGAATGCAGAAAAAAATTGGTCTAAATCAATAAGTTGTCCAAAATATGCCAAGAGAAATATAATTACGGACCCATCAAGAAAAGAAAAGGGAGAAAAAAAAAGACTTTTGTTATGTTGTTTTATTATTATTATTATTATTATTACAATTACAAAATTAGGAGGATCCATCAATATTAAACTTCTCAATTCTCTCATCAAATCCTAAATGAAGACCCCCGGAGGAAGGAACCATTCTTTTCCAACCCCAACCCCTTTCTCGCTCCTCTATTTCTCTCTCTTCATTACGGCTGGCTGCTTCTGTTCTGTTCTGTTCTGTTCTGTTGCTACTGTATTCTTCGCTCTGTTCCTTTTTGGACAGCTATAAAGAGGATCCGTTCCCCGTTGAAACATCTCTACGTCAATTTTTAGTTTTGGGTTGGAAACACAAGAGTCTATAGAGAAGCTACAAAATGTATGCAGAGACTGGCCTTCTGTTCCCTTATTTTCAGAACTTCTCTCAAGAAGTGCAACAGCTTGAAGACTTCTTTGGCTATCAGAAACCTAATGCTTCAATGATGGTACATACATACTTCTCTATCTTCTTTCACCTCTGTGTCTCTCCGTTTTCGGTGAATCTGCTGGATCAGCATTCGTTCGATTTTTTTTGCACCTAGAATTTTGAGTTTCAATACTTGATTGTTCGAGGGTTAGGGTAGGATTCTCTCGCTGATTGAAATGGGTATTTGACTTATGCTTTGTTTTGGTGGAAAATTCAATTGATTTCTGACCTTCAGAGTTCTTTGACTACTTTTGTTGTGGGTCTCATTTTTTTTTCTAGTTTCTGTTTGGATGCTGATGAATCTTTAGAAGGAAAAAAAAAAGAGGAGCAAAATTCAAAATTTGGAAAAATTATTTCTTTATTCATGGTTTCTCAGCATGCAAAGTGAACATGGAGATGAAAAAAGAAAAAAAGATGAGCTAAAGAAGGAAAACTGAAACTTCAAATAATTAATATTCAAATTTTCAGTTTTTTTTCAAATATTATTGACAATTATCTCAGCAACCAGACAGACATACATGCTTAGCGATTCAGTTCTGTGTGCTGGATAGTGAAAAGGAAAATAAAGAGAGTCGAAAAGAATGTCACAATCTTAAGTTTCGGGTTGTCTACTCCCTTTTCCAATTTTCTTCTGTGGAAAGGACATAATTGACCATGGATTTGTTTTTCCCTTTTACTTCTTTCTTAAGGATATGTAAACAGTATTTTCAGATAGTTTTTCAAATCTTATGCCAACTTGTGTTAAGGATTTACTTTTCACTGCACTTACAAAGATTAAAGAGGAAAAGTTGGGCAAAAGCAAAGCTAACCCAACTTTCTTCTTGTTATTCCATTGGCTTTATTATTTTGGAGGGGTGGAGAATGGGTGCGAAGGATACTAGTTTTGGGGAAAAAAGATCATCCTTGGTAAAGTTGAACTTGATCTTTGTCCCTCTTGGGTTTTGGACTTCTCGTTACTTCTGAGGTTCTCATTAATAGTTGCACTGTATATCTGCTTCTTATGAACATCAGCTCTGTGGAAATTTTGGCATGTGTTTGGGTTGCTAAAATTTATGACTGAAATCCTGACAACATTTATTTACTGTTAATGATTCTGTCAAATTTTTTCCATTTTTTAGCTAAATAACTAGATGTTTGTATAGTGCCATATTTTTCCATGTTTTCCCTCCCCCTTCTTTCGTGGCATGATGATAAATGGGGTGAAATTCTAGGAAAGTGGCCTAGTGTAGCTATCTTTACCCAACTTTATGGACAAATATGGAAACTATCCTCTGCACTACTAATCTAGGATGTGAAATTTTTTAATGGTGAGGTTGATTTGAGGAATATCATTAATATATGTTAAAATGTCTCATAGTTTGATAGATTTTGCCAAATCTAGACCCCAGCTGTTTTGTTAGAATGTGAAATATCATAAATACGTACACGCATGTATGAATGTCCGTATGAATACTTTGATGAATCGCTCTAATCAGTACTGTTTTGGCACGTGTTATTTTCATACTTGGAACTTTTTTTCTAATACAGTGTAATATGGTTCAGACGTCCACTATTTTGGAATATGACCTTGGGGGAGAAGGGGATCTCTTCAAAGCTCCAGAACCTATTATTGAAGCATCAGGAGTGGGCCTTGATCCCATGATGGCTGCCATTTCAATGACCTCTTGTGGAGATGTCATTAACCCCCAAGCACTCAAGGTTACAGATCTGGAATCAATTCAGAGTGAACAGCTTCTGAGTGAGGTTTTCTATGAATGCAAGAAGGATCTATTAGCAAAAGAAGCTACAGAAACATCACTCTCGGAGGTCATGGACATCAAAATTCCTGCAACAAGGACAGATGACAACCCAATTGCAGAAGAAAAGTTACTTCCTCAGGGACCTCTCCAGAAAAGTGTTAGCTCAGGGTGTTTAAGCTCAATGGAGTGGATACAAGGGGCTCCAATGAGGCCAAATTTTCTGGATTTTTCTGGACTGGACTTTGGAGCTGTTTATGGAATGCGAAGGGCATTCAGTGAAGGAGACATGAAGGTCAATTTTATATGCTCTCTTGCATTGTTATCTCATCTCTGTCCATCGTGCTTTTATCTGTATCAATATTTAGCTCTCTTATCCCATTTGTCTCCAAGCCAATTTAGTGGCCTTAAGGACATATGAACATGAAATGGCACCACATCTACCTTTGAGAAAGGAAAAGGTATAAAAATAGGAGGAAACATGACCAAAAGCATATGACAACATGACAAATGTTGACAAAATGGTAAGGGATAGTCATTTCGAAATTTGTAAAAAGGTTGACATGATTGAGACTTTGTTCTACTATTTCTTTATCCTAGATTAGGGTCCACGTATGCTTGCTGTTGTATCTATGCTACTCACTTCTGGGGAGATACCAGAAGTTGTAAGACACAGAAACCTGAAAGGCAATAAGGAGACCTGGTCTATTCTTCACAATTTTTGTCAGCAGAACAACGTAAATAGGCAAAAATGGATGCATTGGCTGGCCGTTGATCCCTGTGAGCATGTTACACCAATTTGTCAAATCTCATTTTTAAACAGATGTAAGGCAGTAGGAGCGTAGATGAGATTGTTTGGCACCTATTGTTAGAACTCTGTTAGCTTTTTTTCCCCGGTAAGTAACTCCATTGGCTTAATGGAAGGCAGGTTATTATGCTACAATTTTCATTGCTGCAAGCATGGGATGTCTGGTTCCTTGAAGAAAACTAACCCATTAGCTTAAGCCTATAGTTAGTTGCTAGAGAGTATCCCGACCAATGACTAAGCTCTAAACAACAGTTTTAAATACGATGTTATAATCCGCCTATCCCTGACCTCAAGTTTTTACTAGATTGATTAAGTTTTTTATTCTCCTGAGGAAGTCATCCTAGCTGTCTATTTGAGGAGCAGTTTATGAATGAAATGACCAATTCGTTCACAAGTAGAATTGTGCTTTTATCTGTAAGATCAGATATTTCTATTTCTATGCATGTATATATTTTCTTCTGTTCCGCATCTATGGTGTAAAGCACCAGCTCCGTAAATTCGTCTGTGTTTGAGTCCCGAGTCCTGACCATTTATGGGTTTTGTGACAAGTCTACAAACTGAGAAATGTTTAGATGTTTCTGGCCATTTGAACAGGATGAGGCTGGGTCATTGATAATGGTTTTTTATGACAGACTCTTGGCAATTGCATCGCTGAAGATCGCAGGCAAAAGCTATCTAGATACCGGAATAAGAAGACAAAAAGGAATTTCAGCAGGAAAATCAAGGTAATTTATTAGCAGTTTTTCTCGGCTATGCTTTTAGTATCATTTCCATCAGTTGCACCATTAGTTGTTTGCTCGGGCAGTATCTCATGTAACCTCCAGAAGCGAAGGTGCAGGATTGTGACACAGGTGTGTGCTTAGTACTTATTGATAGTTAAAAAATAAAGAAAAAGAAAAATAGTAAACGAGAGGAAGAGGGGAAGTGGGGATTTTGTATTTTTGTGTATATTTATATGTGCATAATTCTCAGCGATGCAATTGCCGATAAGTTGTGGCTGTCCTGGGTTGTGTGGTATTGAGGAAATTGTTTCTCACCGGATCACAAATGGCTTTTCTTTCTTTCAGTATACTTGCAGGAAGGCTCTGGCTGACAGTCAGCCAAGGATTCGAGGAAGGTTTGCAAAGACAGACGAATCTGACTCTGCTAAGAAGCAATAACTGTTTAATTGAAGGATGATTGTCGAATTAGAATGAAAGAGATGGGTGGAAGTGTAAGCCTGGCTGGCATAACATTAGTTGAAAGCTTGAACAGGTTTTGCTGAATAAGCTAGAACGTCAACGCCTGCAAAATAGCTTATTAGCTGCAATAATCTCCTTTGTAGATATCTACAAGTCAGAGTGGAGTTGTATATATTGTTTGTTTAATAGAAGAATTCTAACCAATTTGATGCCAGTGACAGTTGAATTCCCATGAAATGTGCTATACTTGATCATGCCGGGCGTCCAGTTCAGTATGGGTCCAACTAATCCACTGTCCTTGGAAGTGTATTGGCTTTGAATTAGAAAGAATTAGGCCAATCTAAGTGCAAAGCCGAAGCCTACAGGGGAGTTGAGGCCCAACCCTAGCATTGTACTCAAAATGAGAAAGACATAATTAGAGACCCGGAAAACTGTTGCGCGTTTAGAAACTCCATTTCCATCATCTCCAAAGTAGACGCCCAAAAAGGGGTCTGAACCGACAACACGAGCGTTCAAAATCCTCCAACCCAACCTGATCAGATTACTTTGGCATTGCATTCCCGCAACTTGGCCATCAAACGGGGATAACACTAGAAGGGGCTCTTTGTGCCACAAGCCAGTCACAGTGTATCGCATAATCTGCATTATTGTTCAGAGCACATCACTTTTAAAGGAGAGAGAGAGAGAGAGAGAGAGAGAGAGAGAGACCCATAACCCTAGCTAATGCCACCTTGCTTGCTTGCAAAAATGCAGTTGTTTGCCTCGATGGTATTCTATGCCCTTTTACGGTTCACATGATCTAACAAACCTCTCCAATTTTAGGGCAGGCCATGACCATATCCATATCCATATACATCCAACTTCCAAGCCCAATCAATTGGCCGAAATTAAATACATGATGTATCGAACTCAAAGCCTCTGGTATTGTACCATCATTTCTTAGTTGAGTCACCGATGTATGCATACTACGAGTATTTTCTCATGGCCTGCATCCACACACAAACCATTCCTAGCACTCTGACTCAACATTTGTTACTTAGCCAGCCACCTTCAAAATTCACCACTGGCCCAACAAACATTTACAACCCCGAGTTCCCACCTTTGTCCCCCACCCATCTCCTCTGTTATATGCTGCAGCCTCTTCCCTTTCCTCTTCTTTGTGCGTTTGAAAAGTCAGTCAACCACCTTTACTCCCAACTGTTTTCAGTCAGTCAAATCTCAGTAATCAAACTTTGGTAGCAAACTCTATATCCTCTCACCCGAAATAAGCCAGCAGATTTGGCTTACCCACATCCAAATTCGCCAACTCTACCTAGACTAGACTAGAAGCTTCTCTGAATATTAAATGCTTAAAAAAGAAAAAAACACACACACACACACACGTGGAATTCATAAGTTTGTCGACGTTGTCTGAAAAATGAGACCTTTCCACCATGCCGATCGGAGCTCCAACAATCTTCACCTTCTTCGCAACTGGATATATGAGATTGTGTAATGAACAATGACATGGTTCTTGAACTCTTGATATGAACACAGTATGTGAACCACGGAAAATGCCGAAAATATCCCAACAAGAAAAATGTTGAAATTTCAACATTTCCGTGTTACAGTTCTCTTCCATACCAGTTCTTTCTTATTAACCACCCCCACCTTAAACCACGACGCCCCCAATTATATTACACTAATTACCCCCCCTCTTCCCCCCTCCCAAAAAAAAAAAAAGAAGAAGAAAAAGAAAACAACAAATTAATAAACCCCTGAATTTGTACCACAGGATAATCTCTAACCACTCCTCAATTAGGTGGAAGTTAAAGCATCAAACACAAGATCACGTGAGATTAAATCCTAAACTTTAGTCTCTTTTGATCGATCCATGGATGTCATCCCCCATTTCAGCACCATCTCACTGCACCCCCACCCCCTGGCCAGCTCCCTCCTTCTTCCTAAGTTGATTTCCGTCATCCTCCAGCCACATACCTCTTCCTCCTAATGTTGACCGACTCATTGGGTCCACATACGCGAAGCAAATTCAGCAGCGTTGGTTGATAAAACATTGGTTAATGATGGTGCTTCCTNTGGCCAGCTCCCTCCTTCTTCCTAAGTTGATTTCCGTCATCCTCCGGCCACATACCTCTTCCTCCTAATGTTGACCGACTCATTGGGTCCACATAGGCGAAGCAAATTCAGCAGCGTTGGTTGATAAAACATTGGTTAATGATGGTGCTTCCTTCCTGGGAGTAGGTTAGCTTTTGTGGCCCCCGACGGATTTTTAATATAAACATGGAAAGCAAGGCAAGTACACCTAGGAAAAGGTATTTGCCATATTTGTATTGTAAACAAAAAGATTTTAATGTTTTTGTCACCATACCATAATCAAACCTAGTTCCAAAAAATAAAGAAAAAANAAAGCAAGGCAAGTACACCTAGGAAAAGGTATTTGCCATATTTGTATTGTAAACAAAAAGATATTAATGTTTTTGTCACCATACCATAATCAAACCTAGTTCCAAAAAATAAAGAAAAAAAAGCCAACTTTTTCATTGGTTATATTCTAATCCCCGCTCAGTAAAATTTAGCATCTATTCTTTAAAAACATCATCTTTGTCCTCTCTTCTCATTCATATGTGCCATCCATCCTAAGTCAGCCGGAGATCTATCACTATCACTATCGGCTCTTCTGCAGCTTCTCATTGCTTCAGGACCCGTACGTCTGTCTTTTGCTTCTTCCACACCACAAAATCTGTCCCCCAAAATTAACTCTATTTTTCGACAACACAGCACAAACTGCACCCATTTGGGAGAAAAATGATCCACCCAGCACCCCCATCTCCGGCGAAAAACCCCGGCTATAAAACCAACCAACCATCTTTGGACTCCATTTTATCAACAAACAAATCAGTCAAAAGGACATAATAAGAGAATTCAAATATTTGGTTTTATTACTCCAGACCTGACACACATTAATAATAATAGTATATTTGTAAAAAAATCTCTTTGGACCCTGGTTCTCAGAGGTTTTTAAGAGATCAGCACTGCCATTGTGACCTTTCCTATTAAAGCACTCATCTAACCAAAAATCTTTGCCAGCAAAATGGTACATGCTGAGAAAGCCACAAGACAAATCTAACTCGAATTGAACTACATATAATCTAATTCGATGTGCAAAATTAAAATGAAATTATAAAGACTACCCTCTTTTGAAGAAAAAAAAAATTCATGCATAAAAGAATAATTTATGTCCCACTATCCATGTAAGTTTTATTCCGACTTTCTCGGAACACACTTTGTTACCATCATACTCTGCAAGAGAAGAAAAGCATAGCCATAAAAGATCCATCCATGCCTAACATGAAGTCGTCTAAGCCATGTCTGCAACAGATTGCCACCATGCTCACCAACTCAGGATTACACTCCAAGCACGTCAGGCGCAAGTTAGNCCGAAAAACCCCGGCTATAAAACCAACCAACCATCTTTGGACTCCATTTTATCAGCAAACAAATCAGTCAAAAGGACATAATAAGAGAATTCAAATATTTGGTTTTATTACTCCAGACCTGACACACATTAATAATAATAGTATATTTGTAAAAAAATCTCTTTGGACCCTGGTTCTCAGAGGTTTTTAAGAGATCAGCACTGCCATTGTGACCTTTCCTATTAAAGCACTCATCTAACCAAAAATCTTTGCCAGCAAAATGGTACATGCTGAGAAAGCCACAAGACAAATCNTACACTCCACTCTTTCTCTATTGGGGCATACTAGTTGAAATTCTCATAACCTTTTTACATACTTTTACAGCTCAACTCCATAGTCCAATATTCCTCCATTAAGCTTTTATATATCAGACTACCTTGAAAACTATTTGACCTTTGTGATTAATATTAACTTATACTTGTGTAAAGATCGAGGAATCCCCTGAGCTGGTGGATTTTCCTTTTACTATACAAGAGCTCCTCGGCTTTCACATTTTGCATCTACCACCAAATTAAGTTCACTCTCTACTCCCTCCTTCATTTACGGCCGCCGGCATAACACGATAATACGTAGATATATGCGAAATGAAAAAACAATAGAGTATGTCTCTATGTAAGAATCAATCTTTAATTAGATTCAGAGGCGAAGAACTTTTTTCTTCACGAGTTGTAGGGAATTAGGTATGTAAGAAAATATTGGAGCTAAACTATAAATATTAGTAGTGATGGATTTTTGTGGTCATTTTTTGATTGTAATTATGAGTTAACAAGCCATTCATTTGTTTCCATATATACATCTCCTCTCTTATAGTAAAATTGCAGGTGGGGGATGGATTCTCATCTTACGTACAGATGATCCAGAATGTCCATGCTTATTTCAGATTGACAATGAACGCAAGTAATATTAGTTAGAACCCGTCATAATTCATTTAATAGTAGTGATAAATTAAATTGAATTGAATACAATGAAAATGGTAAAGCCTGCATCAAGTAAAGATGGATTAAGAATTAACTTAAACTTATTAGGCACCACAAAGATGCTGTATACTCTATTCAGCAACGCATGATGAGAATTTTGTCTTTTTATTCACTTTTCAACATTGTTATAATTCAATTTTTGATTGAATTCTTTATGTTTCAATGGTAAGTTACCATTTTTTATCGTAAATTCAAGAGCATTCATTTTATATATGAGCAAGTTTTAACTAATATGTGTATGACAATTAAATATATTTTTAGAGAAAATCTAAATTTAGAACGCCCCTTCACAGTTCAATATATATATATATATATATATATTTATATATATACATACATACGGGCGTCGTCAAGGATGATAACTAGGAAAAAATATTAAATTAATGATTAATTAATTAGAAGCCATTGTGGTAGTAGTATGCTATGCTTAGTGGACATTATTAACTCAAGGGTTGGCCGCCATTACCACTGGAATCAACTACTTTCCATATCAAACGATCTAATTACATTATTACATACAAATACGACACAACGTCATAACTCGGCTAACAAAGTCGCAAAAAAAAAAAATTACATTACATGGATGTATATATCACTGTTGTAATTAACAATCAATTATCATAATGAAAATAATTTATTAATAATGTAGTGAATAAGAGTCTGAATAATTGCACAATAAAAATTTATAATTAGGCAACACGAAAAATCAATGATTGTCTTTGATAAGAAAAGATGATCGACTCTTTGCAATATTGCAGCTCCTAACAAAGATGGAAAATGCCTAACACCCACTCAAACTCATTAAGGTGTCTAAAATTCTTCTTCACAATAAATTTTTAACGTACATCATCGACATATCTCTATTATAATAAAAATTAATTATTATAATTTTCTAACAATGAATCTTGAAAAGAATTTTAAAAGAGAGAATCATACAACTTATAAGAGGGGGAGGGGGAGGGCACATAAAAAATCATTTACTGTATTTGATAATGAATGGTTCCATCAATTCTTAGTTTGTATAATCTTGAGGGAATCAAGATTGAACAATTTGACAAAAACTAATTAATTTCTTTACAACAAGTCTTTAAAATAAGAGATAAAAGCTATCTCAAATGATGAGAAAAAATTGTAAGACTCACTCTAATTTTTTTAATTTAAAAATATGCATTAAAATGTCAAGCTCAAGCAATAGAATGCAGAAAAAAATTGGTCTAAATCAATAAGTTGTCCAAAATATGCCAAGAGAAATATAATTACGGACCCATCAAGAAAAGAAAAGGGAGAAAAAAAAAGACTTTTGTTATGTTGTTTTATTATTATTATTATTATTATTACAATTACAAAATTAGGAGGATCCATCAATATTAAACTTCTCAATTCTCTCATCAAATCCTAAATGAAGACCCCCGGAGGAAGGAACCATTCTTTTCCAACCCCAACCCCTTTCTCGCTCCTCTATTTCTCTCTCTTCATTACGGCTGGCTGCTTCTGTTATGTTCTGTTCTGTTGCTACTGTATTCTTCGCTCTGTTCCTTTTTGGACAGCTATAAAGAGGATCCGTTCCCCGTTGAAACATCTCTACGTCAATTTTTAGTTTTGGGTTGGAAACACAANCTGTTCTGTTCTGTTCTGTTGCTACTGTATTCTTCGCTCTGTTCCTTTTTGGACAGCTATAAANTATTGTTTGGGCTATACCAGGGAAGCACTGCCCAGCTTGGCCGGCCATTGTCCTTGATCCGGAAACACAAGCGCCCCAGCAAGTTCTGAGTTTTAGGGTTGCTGGTGCTGTTTGCGTGATGTTTTTTGGTTACTCTGGGAATGGAACACAGAGGGTATGNGTCACTATATTTTTATATACTGACTACAATATACAAAACATTATAATATCGTATTTTATCTTTCATCGTCTCATGAGCAGTTAGAGAGAGAGCCCTGTTCGTCGAACAGAGATCCCTATTCAGACACCTCTCTGCTACCTATTTTTCGATCGTTTTCATCGGGAAACAATTTTTCCTCCTAATTTTCTCTCGGTTTGCCGTTCTGAGGATTCGATTCNAACTCGAATTGAACTACATATAATCTAATTCGATGTGCAAAATTAAAATGAACTTATAAAGACTACCCTCTTTTGAAGAAAAAAAAAATTCATGCATAAAAGAAGAATTTATGTCCCACTATCCATGTAAGTTTTATTCCGACTTTCTCGGAACACACTTTGNAAGAGGATCCGTTCCCCGTTGAAACATCTCTACGTCAATTTTTAGTTTTGGGTTGGAAACACAAGAGTCTATAGAGAAGCTACAAAATGTATGCAGAGACTGGCCTTCTGTTCCCTTATTTTCAGAACTTCTCTCAAGAAGTGCAACAGCTTGAAGACTTCTTTGGCTATCAGAAACCTAATGCTTCAATGATGGTACATACATACTTCTCTATCTTCTTTCACCTCTGTGTCTCTCCGTTTTCGGTGAATCTGCTGGATCAGCATTCGTTCGATTTTTTTTGCACCTAGAATTTTGAGTTTCAATACTTGATTGTTCGAGGGTTAGGGTAGGATTCTCTCGCTGATTGAAATGGGTATTTGACTTATGCTTTGTTTTGGTGGAAAATTCAATTGATTTCTGACCTTCAGAGTTCTTTGACTACTTTTGTTGTGGGTCTCATTTTTTTTTTNCTATACATACACTCGTTGTATCTCTATAAATCATTCCAAAAAATTTTGCGTAAGAATTATCACTATATTTTTATATACTGACTACAATATACAAAACATTATAATATCGTATTTTATCTTTCATCGTCTCATGAGCAGTGAGAGAGAGAGAGAGAGAGAGAGAGCCCTGTTCGTCGAACAGAGATCCCTATTCAGACACCTCTCTGCTACCNAGAGGAGCAAAATTCAAAATTTGGAAAAATTATTTCTTTATTCATGGTTTCTCAGCATGCAAAGTGAACATGGAGATGAAAAAAGAAAAAAAGATGAGCTAAAGAAGGAAAACTGAAACTTCAAATAATTAATATTCAAATTTTCAGTTTTTTTTCAAATATTATTGACAATTATCTCAGCAACCAGACAGACATACATGCTTAGCGATTCAGTTCTGTGTGCTGGATAGTGAAAAGGAAAATAAAGAGAGTCGAAAAGAATGTCACAATCTTAAGTTTCGGGTTGTCTACTCCCTTTTCCAATTTTCTTCTGTGGAAAGGACATAATTGACCATGGATTTGTGTTTCCCTTTTACTTCTTTCTTAAGGATATGTAAACAGTATTTTCAGATAGTTTTTCAAATCTTATGCCAACTTGTGTTAAGGATTTACTTTTCACTGCACTTACAAAGATTAAAGAGGAAAAGTTGGGCAAAAGCAAAGCTAACCCAACTTTCTTCTTGTTATTCCATTGGCTTTATTATTTTGGGGGGGTGGAGAATGGGTGCGAAGGATACTAGTTTTGGGGAAAAAAGATCATCCTTGGTNCAAAAGCAAAGCTAACCCAACTTTCTTCTTGTTATTCCATTGGCTTTATTATTTTGGAGGGGTGGAGAATGGGTGCGAAGGATACTAGTTTTGGGGAAAAAAGATCATCCTTGGTAAAGTTGAACTTGATCTTTGTCCCTCTTGGGTTTTGGACTTCTCGTTACTTCTGAGGTTCTCATTAATAGTTGCACTGTATATCTGCTTCTTATGAACATCAGCTCTGTGGAAATTTTGGCATGTGTTGGGTTTGCTAAAATTTATGACTGAAATCCTGACAACATTTATTTACTGTTAATGATTCTGTCAAATTTTTTCCATTTTTTAGCTAAATAACTAGATGTTTGTATAGTGCCATATTTTTCCATGTTTTCCCTCCCCCTTCTTTCGTGGCATGATGATAAATGGGGTGAAATTCTAGGAAAGTGGCCTAGTGTAGCTATCTTTACCCAACTTTATGGACAAATATGGAAACTATCCTCTGCACTACTAATCTAGGATGTGAAATTTTTTAATGGTGAGGTTGATTTGAGGAATATCATTAATATATGTTAAAATGTCTCATAGTTTGATAGATTTTGCCAAATCTAGACCCCAGCTGTTTTGTTAGAATGTGAAATATCATAAATACGTACACGCATGTATGAATGTCCGTATGAATACTTTGATGAATCGCTCTAATCAGTACTGTTTTGGCACGTGTTATTTTCATACTTGGAACTTTTTTTCTAATACAGTGTAATATGGTTCAGACGTCCACTATTTTGGAATATGACCTTGGGGGAGAAGGGGATCTCTTCAAAGCTCCAGAACCTATTATTGAAGCATCAGGAGTGGGCCTTGATCCCATGATGGCTGCCATTTCAATGACCTCTTGTGGAGATGTCATTAACCCCCAAGCACTCAAGGTTACAGATCTGGAATCAATTCAGAGTGAACAGCTTCTGAGTGAGGTTTTCTATGAATGCAAGAAGGATCTATTAGCAAAAGAAGCTACAGAAACACCACTCTCGGAGGTCATGGACATCAAAATTCCTGCAACAAGGACAGATGACAACCCAATTGCAGAAGAAAAGTTACTTCCTCAGGGACCTCTCCAGAAAAGTGTTAGCTCAGGGTGTTTAAGCTCAATGGAGTGGATACAAGGGGCTCCAATGAGGCCAAATTTTCTGGATTTTTCTGGACTGGACTTTGGAGCTGTTTATGGAATGCGAAGGGCATTCAGTGAAGGAGACATGAAGGTCAATTTTATATGCTCTCTTGCATTGTTATCTCATCTCTGTCCATCGTGCTTTTATCTGTATCAATATTTAGCTCTCTTATCCCATTTGTCTCCAAGCCAATTTAGTGGCCTTAAGGACATATGAACATGAAATGGCACCACATCTACCTTTGAGAAAGGAAAAGGTATAAAAATAGGAGGAAACATGACCAAAAGCATATGACAACATGACAAATGTTGACAAAATGGTAAGGGATAGTCATTTCGAAATTTGTAAAAAGGTTGACATGATTGAGACTTTGTTCTACTATTTCTTTATCCTAGATTAGGGTTCACGTATGCTTGCTGTTGTATCTATGCTACTCACTTCTGGGGAGATACCAGAAGTTGTAAGACACAGAAACCTGAAAGGCAATAAGGAGACCTGGTCTATTCTTCACAATTTTTGTCAGCAGAACAACGTAAATAGGCAAAAATGGATGCATTGGCTGGCCGTTGATCCCTGTGAGCATGTTACACCAATTTGTCAAATCTCATTTTTGAACAGATGTAAGGCAGTAGGAGCGTAGATGAGATTGTTTGGCACCTATTGTTAGAACTCTGTTAGCTTTTTTTCCCCGGTAAGTAACTCCATTGGCTTAATGGAAGGCAGGTTATTATGCTACAATTTTCATTGCTGCAAGCATGGGATGTCTGGTTCCTTGAAGAAAACTAACCCATTAGCTTAAGCCTATAGTTAGTTGCTAGAGAGTATCCCGACCAATGACTAAGCTCTAAACAACAGTTTTAAATACGATGTTATAATCCGCCTATCCCTGACCTCAAGTTTTTACTAGATTGATTAAGTTTTTTATTCTCCTGAGGAAGTCATCCTAGCTGTCTATTTGAGGAGCAGTTTATGAATGAAATGACCAATTCGTTCACAAGTAGAATTGTGCTTTTATCTGTAAGATCAGATATTTCTATTTCTATGCATGTATATATTTTCTTCTGTTCCGCATCTATGGTGTAAAGCACCAGCTCCGTAAATTCGTCTGTGTTTGAGTCCCGAGTCCTGACCATTTATGGGTTTTGTGACAAGTCTACAAACTGAGAAATGTTTAGATGTTTCTGGCCATTTGAACAGGATGAGGCTGGGTCATTGATAATGGTTTTTTATGACAGACTCTTGGCAATTGCATCGCTGAAGATCGCAGGCAAAAGCTATCTAGATACCGGAATAAGAAGACAAAAAGGAATTTCAGCAGGAAAATCAAGGTAATTTATTAGCAGTTTTTCTCGGCTATGCTTTTAGTATCATTTCCATCAGTTGCACCATTAGTTGTTTGCTCGGGCGGTATCTCATGTAACCTCCAGAAGCGAAGGTGCAGGATTGTGACACAGGTGTGTGCTTAGTACTTATTGATAGTTAAAAAATAAAGAAAAAGAAAAATAGTAAACGAGAGGAAGAGGGGAAGTGGGGATTTTGTATTTTTGTGTATATTTATATGTGCATAATTCTCAGCGATGCAATTGCCGATAAGTTGTGGCTGTCCTGGGTTGTGTGGTATTGAGGAAATTGTTTCTCACCGGATCACAAATGGCTTTTCTTTCTTTCAGTATACTTGCAGGAAGGCTCTGGCTGACAGTCAGCCAAGGATTCGAGGAAGGTTTGCAAAGACAGACGAATCTGACTCTGCTAAGAAGCAATAACTGTTTAATTGAAGGATGATTGTCGAATTAGAATGAAAGAGATGGGTGGAAGTGTAAGCCTGGCTGGCATAACATTAGTTGAAAGCTTGAACAGGTTTTGCTGAATAAGCTAGAACGTCAACGCCTGCAAAATAGCTTATTAGCTGCAATAATCTCCTTTGTAGATATCTACAAGTCAGAGTGGAGTTGTATATATTGTTTGTTTAATAGAAGAATTCTAACCAATTTGATGCCAGTGACAGTTGAATTCCCATGAAATGTGCTATACTTGATCATGCCGGGCGTCCAGTTCAGTATGGGTCCAACTAATCCACTGTCCTTGGAAGTGTATTGGCTTTGAATTAGAAAGAATTAGGCCAATCTAAGTGCAAAGCCGAAGCCTACAGGGGAGTTGAGGCCCAACCCTAGCATTGTACTCAAAATGAGAAAGACATAATTAGAGACCCGGAAAACTGTTGCGCGTTTAGAAACTCCATTTCCATCATCTCCAAAGTAGACGCCCAAAAAGGGGTCTGAACCGACAACACGAGCGTTCAAAATCCTCCAACCCAACCTGATCAGATTACTTTGGCATTGCATTCCCGCAACTTGGCCATCAAACGGGGATAACACTAGAAGGGGCTCTTTGTGCCACAAGCCAGTCACAGTGTATCGCATAATCTGCATTATTGTTCAGAGCACATCACTTTTAAAGGAGAGAGAGAGAGAGAGAGAGAGAGAGAGAGAGACCCATAACCCTAGCTAATGCCACCTTGCTTGCTTGCAAAAATGCAGTTGTTTGCCTCGATGGTATTCTATGCCCTTTTACGGTTCACATGATCTAACAAACCTCTCCAATTTTAGGGCAGGCCATGACCATATCCATATCCATATACATCCAACTTCCAAGCCCAATCAATTGGCCGAAATTAAATACATGATGTATCGAACTCAAAGCCTCTGGTATTGTACCATCATTTCTTAGTTGAGTCACCGATGTATGCATACTACGAGTATTTTCTCATGGCCTGCATCCACACACAAACCATTCCTAGCACTCTGACTCAACATTTGTTACTTAGCCAGCCACCTTCAAAATTCACCACTGGCCCAACAAACATTTACAACCCCGAGTTCCCACCTTTGTCCCCCACCCATCTCCTCTGTTATATGCTGCAGCCTCTTCCCTTTCCTCTTCTTTGTGCGTTTGAAAAGTCAGTCAACCACCTTTACTCCCAACTGTTTTCAGTCAGTCAAATCTCAGTAATCAAACTTTGGTAGCAAACTCTATATCCTCTCACCCGAAATAAGCCAGCAGATTTGGCTTACCCACATCCAAATTCGCCAACTCTACCTAGACTAGACTAGAAGCTTCTCTGAATATTAAATGCTTAAAAAAGAAAAAAACACACACACACACACACGTGGAATTCATAAGTTTGTCGACGTTGTCTGAAAAATGAGACCTTTCCACCATGCCGATCGGAGCTCCAACAATCTTCACCTTCTTCGCAACTGGATATATGAGATTGTGTAATGAACAATGACATGGTTCTTGAACTCTTGATATGAACACAGTATGTGAACCACGGAAAATGCCGAAAATATCCCAACAAGAAAAATGTTGAAATTTCAACATTTCCGTGTTACAGTTCTCTTCCATACCAGTTCTTTCTTATTAACCACCCCCACCTTAAACCACGACGCCCCCAATTATATTACACTAATTACCCCCCCTCTTCCCCCCTCCCAAAAAAAAAAAAAGAAGAAGAAAAAGAAAACAACAAATTAATAAACCCCTGAATTTGTACCACAGGATAATCTCTAACCACTCCTCAATTAGGTGGAAGTTAAAGCATCAAACACAAGATCACGTGAGATTAAATCCTAAACTTTAGTCTCTTTTGATCGATCCATGGATGTCATCCCCCATTTCAGCACCATCTCACTGCACCCCCACCCCCTGGCCAGCTCCCTCCTTCTTCCTAAGTTGATTTCCGTCATCCTCCGGCCACATACCTCTTCCTCCTAATGTTGACCGACTCATTGGGTCCACATAGGCGAAGCAAATTCAGCAGCGTTGGTTGATAAAACATTGGTTAATGATGGTGCTTCCTTCCTGGGAGTAGGTTAGCTTTTGTGGCCCCCGACGGATTTTTAATATAAACATGGGAAGCAAGGCAAGTACACCTAGGAAAAGGTATTTGCCATATTTGTATTGTAAACAAAAAGATTTTAATGTTTTTGTCACCATACCATAATCAAACCTAGTTCCAAAAAATAAAGAAAAAAAAGCCAACTTTTTCATTGGTTATATTCTAATCCCCGCTCAGTAAAATTTAGCATCTATTCTTTAAAAACATCATCTTTGTCCTCTCTTCTCATTCATATGTGCCATCCATCCTAAGTCAGCCGGAGATCTATCACTATCACTATCGACTCTTCTGCAGCTTCTCATTGCTTCAGGACCCGTACGTCTGTCTTTTGCTTCTTCCACACCACAAAATCTGTCCCCCAAAATTAACTCTATTTTTCGACAACACAGCACAAACTGCACCCATTTGGGAGAAAAATGATCCACCCAGCACCCCCATCTCCGGCGAAAAACCCCGGCTATAAAACCAACCAACCATCTTTGGACTCCATTTTATCAACAAACAAATCAGTCAAAAGGACATAATAAGAGAATTCAAATATTTGGTTTTATTACTCCAGACCTGACACACATTAATAATAATAGTATATTTGTAAAAAAATCTCTTTGGACCCTGGTTCTCAGAGGTTTTTAAGAGATCAGCACTGCCATTGTGACCTTTCCTATTAAAGCACTCATCTAACCAAAAATCTTTGCCAGCAAAATGGTACATGCTGAGAAAGCCACAAGACAAATCTAACTCGAATTGAACTACATATAATCTAATTCGATGTGCAAAATTAAAATGAAATTATAAAGACTACCCTCTTTTGAAGAAAAAAAAAATTCATGCATAAAAGAATAATTTATGTCCCACTATCCATGTAAGTTTTATTCCGACTTTCTCGGAACACACTTTGTTACCATCATACTCTGCAAGAGAAGAAAAGCATAGCCATAAAAGATCCATCCATGCCTAACATGAAGTCGTCTAAGCCATGTCTGCAACAGATTGCCACCATGCTCACCAACTCAGGATTACACTCCAAGCACGTCAGGCGCAAGTTAGCATTATACTATTTACATTTACAATCATAACGCCGACTCTCGCTCCCCTAGTCCAGTCATCCTTATTCGCTTCTCTCTATCTCTCTCCAACTTTCAGCACCTATACATACACTCGTTGTATCTCTATAAATCATTCCAAAAAATTTTGCGTAAGAATTATCACTATATTTTTATATACTGACTACAATATACAAAACATTATAATATCGTATTTTATCTTTCATCGTCTCATGAGCAGTGAGAGAGAGAGAGAGAGAGAGAGAGCCCTGTTCGTCGAACAGAGATCCCTATTCAGACACCTCTCTGCTACCTATTTTTCGATCGTTTTCATCGGGAAACAATTTTTCCTCCTAATTTTCTCTCGGTTTGCCGTTCTGAGGATTCGATTCTCATTCCAATTTTTTGTTTTTTTCTATAGAAAATTCCCTCTCTGTGTCTTACTCGCGTGTAAACCAAGTTTACTTTCTGTCCAACTTTGAAATTAGGGTTTCGGGTGGATAAAGTTGGGGGGTTTTGGTAAAATTGAGTGGTTTTTTTGTGCTGAGATTTTAGTTTAGAAGGAGTAAAGGTTTGACTAGGGGATATGATAATTAAACGGAACTTGAAATCAGCAATGCCGAGTCTGAAACGGTGTCGAGTCGGTGACTCGGTTGGTGAGGACGACGAAAATTCGGGGAATCCGAAGAAAAGGAAGGTAAAGAACGGCTATTATCCTCTGCATCTCCTCGGAGAGGTCGCCGCCGGTATAATTCCTTTCAATGGTTATGGACTCAGTCGCTTATTAGCCGCTGGTGGTGACGGTCGCTTGGCGGCGGCGAGGTGGTGTACAGAGGATGAGGTAGAATCTACATCGAATGCGGATGAGGGGATGAAAGAGAGCTGCGATCGGGTGCAGGAGACTTCACGGCCGCCTCTGGTGAGGACGTCGCGGGGGCGTGTTCAGGTACTCCCTTCTCGATTCAATGACTCAATTCTTGATAACTGGAAGAAAGAGAAGAGTAAACCTAATGCAAAAGGATCCAATTTGGACCCTGAATTCACACCTTATGAAGAAAAATTCAGCTTCAAAAACCCCAAAATACGCAGACAAATTGGAAATACAAAGCTTAATCACGACAAATTTGGCTATCAATGCCGGAAATTTCACCCATTGTTAGAGCAAGATAGAGAGGAGTTCGAGTGTCAGGGATTGAAAAGTTTTGACGTTAGAAAGTATTCTACATCACGGAGTTCATTAACATCACTGCATGAGCATTTGGCTGACAATGAGAGGTTTCCAAATGAGGAAGTAGAGGAAGCTATTGATTTGAGCCGCATTAATGGATTGTTGGAGGAGGAGAAGGAAGGGAGAAAAAATGGGGTATATGGGCCGGAGGATTTTGTTTCAGGTGATATTGTTTGGGCTATACCAGGGAAGCACTGCCCAGCTTGGCCGGCCATTGTCCTTGATCCGGAAACGCAAGCGCCCCAGCAAGTTCTGAGTTTTAGGGTGGTTGGTGCTGTTTGCGTGATGTTTTTTGGTTACTCTGGGAATGGAACACAGAGGGTATGACATACTTCTCTTCCCAAGCTTATTTGCTATTAGTTATACTTACTTACGTCCATATGGAAAGCCATAGGTCGTATAGTCTCAATAAATGTACTTATTAAGATTATGTGACGTTGATGACCAGGATTATGCATGGATTAAACGCGGGAAGATATTTCCATTTGTAGATCACGTAGACAGGTGTGTAATTATTTGGTTTGTTTGCTTGCATTTAATTTTCTGTGATATTGGGATTGGTAAAATTTTGTTTGGTTCAGGTTTCAGGGGCAGATTAACTTGAATGATAGCAAGCCCAGCGATCTTCGATCTGCCATAGAGGAGGCATTCCTTGCAGAAAAGGGCTTTAATGAAATGTTGATGGTCGAAATCAATGCCGCAGCTGGGAATCTAGATTATCTTGCATCTCTTCCTAGAGGGGTACTAGAGGCTACTGATTCGAATCAGGATCAGGAATGCAACTCCCAGAACCAGGCAAGTTGCATTACAGTGCAGGCTTCCGGTCTGTATCATCAGTATTTGGGCAACAGGCTTATATCAGTAACTTCAGGCATTTTCCCGGGATATTTTATATGAGAATGATATTGTGACACCGTCTATTATATTGGGCAGAGGGCATGAATTGTTTTATTAATCTTTATTTTAATTGATATAGAAATCCTGTTACAGTGGGTTTCAATTTGCCTGCAACACAAATAAATGGCTTTGTTTTCCGAAGTAAAGGTTGGTCCTTCTGATATTGGGTTTACAAAGTACAATTTCTTTGTGCAGGAAGAATTTAAAAAGAAAGACGCACGGCTCTGTGAAGGCTGTGGTTTGAGTATCTTGCCTAAAATTCCCAGGGAAATGAATGGTTCAACTTCTAGCAGCAATCTTTTATGTAATTCTTGTGCTCGGGTTCGTATGACTTGCCTCAATTGTTAGTTTTATTTCCCAAAATTGTCATCGCAATTGTCTGGATGCCAGATGTTCTTAATGAGAATATTCTTAATGAGAACTTGATTTTTCGTGGCAGTTAAAAAAACTAAAACATTATTGTGGCATATGCAAGAAAATTCGAAATCAATCAAACAGCGGAAGTTGGGTGAGGCAACCTACATCTAACCTATTGTTATGAATTCTATTTATATTTATTTTGCCTTCCTGTTGATAACGTCTGTAGTTTTCTCTAAATATTTGGGTGTTGGACTTTTTCTCTTGACTGAGTTAGGTACGTTGTGATGGTTGTAAAGTTTGGGTGCATGCTGAATGTGATAAAATTTCCAGCCATACCTTCAAGGTGTCCTCATCATACCCCCATCTCCTACATTTTTTTCAACATACACACACCTGTTTAAGTGCGTATTTGATGAATTTGAAGTTAGCTGATATGGGTTTTTACTGATTTCTAGGATCTGGGGACAACTGATTATTATTGTCCCGAATGCAAAGCAAAGTTTAACTTTGAATTGTCAGATTCAGAAAATTGGCAGCCTAAAGTCAAGTAAGTTGTCGTGTCTATTTGTTGGCAACTGCTAATGTAGCATTAAAGGCGAAATTGAATATTT
The DNA here is from genome assembly GCA_963454935.2 of Ilex paraguariensis. Classification (NCBI taxonomy): domain Eukaryota; kingdom Viridiplantae; phylum Streptophyta; class Magnoliopsida; order Aquifoliales; family Aquifoliaceae; genus Ilex; species Ilex paraguariensis. The sequence continues at coordinate 692,058 of CAUOFW020001591.1, forward strand.
TCTGTTGTATATCTAATGATGGTGGAGGTTTTGATCAGAAATAACAAAAAGAATGGCCAATTGATGCTGCCTGACAAGGTTATTGTTGTCTGCTCTGGAGTGGAAGGCACATATATTCCAAGCCTTCATTTGTAAGCATATATAGCTTCATGACACATTATTTGCATAAGCTTATAGTAGTATTTGTAACTAATGCTTCCTTATCTGCTCTATTGCATTCATTTTTTATGTCAATGTATTGTACTTGTTTGTTATTGTTCTCTCACCAGTATGGTCAAGCTCTTTTTCAATTTTTCTTTTTATCATGACGAACAAGGCCTTATGATGGCCAGACAGGATTAAGGAATTGGTAATTTTGTATCCAAACTGAATTGTTTTCATAAAATTCTTTATTTTCCCCCCGTAAATATTGCTTAAACTCCTTTCAAAAAAGGTACTCGTCTAAAAACTATTCTTTGTTTGCAACTTTCAATTTATAAATTTTCCAAAGTCGGTGCTATATTTTTTCCCAGTTTTTCATGGTTGTGAACCCAGCAGTAACATTTTAAAGGAATGAGAGCTTTGCTGGGATTTCAACGGAGTTAACTCACACATGGCATATAGTGTACTAAAATAGATACATGGAGTAGATTTGCTTGGGGTTTGATGTACCCTTATGTTTTTTTTCAAAAAAAAAAAATNTAGAACTCTGTTAGCTTTTTTTCCCCGGTAAGTAACTCCATTGGCTTAATGGAAGGCAGGTTATTATGCTACAATTTTCATTGCTGCAAGCATGGGATGTCTGGTTCCTTGAAGAAAACTAACCCATTAGCTTAAGCCTATAGTTAGTTGCTAGAGAGTATCCCGACCAATGACTAAGCTCTAAACAACAGTTTTAAATACGATGTTATAATCCGCCTATCCCTGACCTCAAGTTTTTACTAGATTGATTAAGTTTTTTATTCTCCTGAGGAAGTCATCCTAGCTGTCTATTTGAGGAGCAGTTTATGAATGAAATGACCAATTCGTTCACAAGTAGAATTGTGCTTTTATCTGTAAGATCAGATATTTCTATTTCTATGCATGTATATATTTTCTTCTGTTCCGCATCTATGGTGTAAAGCACCAGCTCCGTAAATTCGTCTGTGTTTGAGTCCCGAGTCCTGACCATTTATGGGTTTTGTGACAAGTCTACAAACTGAGAAATGTTTAGATGTTTCTGGCCATTTGAACAGGATGAGGCTGGGTCATTGATAATGGTTTTTTATGACAGACTCTTGGCAATTGCATCGCTGAAGATCGCAGGCAAAAGCTATCTAGATACCGGAATAAGAAGACAAAAAGGAATTTCAGCAGGAAAATCAAGGTAATTTATTAGCAGTTTTTCTCGGCTATGCTTTTAGTATCATTTCCATCAGTTGCACCATTAGTTGTTTGCTCGGGCAGTATCTCATGTAACCTCCAGAAGCGAAGGTGCAGGATTGTGACACAGGTGTGTGCTTAGTACTTATTGATAGTTAAAAAATAAAGAAAAAGAAAAATAGTAAACGAGAGGAAGAGGGGAAGTGGGGATTTTGTATTTTTGTGTATATTTATATGTGCATAATTCTCAGCGATGCAATTGCCGATAAGTTGTGGCTGTCCTGGGTTGTGTGGTATTGAGGAAATTGTTTCTCACCGGATCACAAATGGCTTTTCTTTCTTTCAGTATACTTGCAGGAAGGCTCTGGCTGACAGTCAGCCAAGGATTCGAGGAAGGTTTGCAAAGACAGACGAATCTGACTCTGCTAAGAAGCAATAACTGTTTAATTGAAGGATGATTGTCGAATTAGAATGAAAGAGATGGGTGGAAGTGTAAGCCTGGCTGGCATAACATTAGTTGAAAGCTTGAACAGGTTTTGCTGAATAAGCTAGAACGTCAACGCCCGCAAAATAGCTTATTAGCTGCAATAATCTCCTTTGTAGATATCTACAAGTCAGAGTGGAGTTGTATATATTGTTTGTTTAATAGAAGAATTCTAACCAATTTGATGCCAGTGACAGTTGAATTCCCATGAAATGTGCTATACTTGATCATGCCGGGCGTCCAGTTCAGTATGGGTCCAACTAATCCACTGTCCTTGGAAGTGTATTGGCTTTGAATTAGAAAGAATTAGGCCAATCTAAGTGCAAAGCCGAAGCCTACAGGGGAGTTGAGGCCCAACCCTAGCATTGTACTCAAAATGAGAACGACATAATTAGAGACCCGGAAAACCGTTGCGCGTTTAGAAACTCCATTTCCATCATCTCCAAAGTAGACGCCCAAAAAGGGTCTGAACCGACAACACGAGCGTTCAAAATCCTCCAACCCAACCTGATCAGATTANAGACATAATTAGAGACCCGGAAAACTGTTGCGCGTTTAGAAACTCCATTTCCATCATCTCCAAAGTAGACGCCCAAAAAGGGGTCTGAACCGACAACACGAGCGTTCAAAATCCTCCAACCCAACCTGATCAGATTACTTTGGCATTGCATTCCCGCAACTTGGCCATCAAAGGGGGATAACACTAGAAGGGGCTCTTTGTGCCACAAGCCAGTCACAGTGTATCGCATAATCTGCATTATTGTTCAGAGCACATCACTTTTAAAGGAGAGAGAGAGAGAGAGAGACCCATAACCCTAGCTAATGCCACCTTGCTTGCTTGCAAAAATGCAGTTGTTTGCCTCGATGGTATTCTATGCCCTTTTACGGTTCACATGATCTAACAAACCTCTCCAATTTTAGGGCAGGCCATGACCATATCCATATCCATATACATCCAACTTCCAAGCCCAATCAATTGGCCGAAATTAAATACATGATGTATCGAACTCAAAGCCTCTGGTATTGTACCATCATTTCTTAGTTGAGTCACCGATGTATGCATACTACGAGTATTTTCTCATGGCCTGCATCCACACACAAACCATTCCTAGCACTCTGACTCAACATTTGTTACTTAGCCAGCCACCTTCAAAATTCACCACTGGCCCAACAAACATTTACAACCCCGAGTTCCCACCTTTGTCCCCCACCCATCTCCTCTGTTATATGCTGCAGCCTCTTCCCTTTCCTCTTCTTTGTGCGTTTGAAAAGTCAGTCAACCACCTTTACTCCCAACTGTTTTCAGTCAGTCAAATCTCAGTAATCAAACTTTGGTAGCAAACTCTATATCCTCTCACCCGAAATAAGCCAGCAGATTTGGCTTACCCACATCCAAATTCGCCAACTCTACCTAGACTAGACTAGAAGCTTCTCTGAATATTAAATGCTTAAAAAAGAAAAAAACACACACACACACACACGTGGAATTCATAAGTTTGTCGACGTTGTCTGAAAAATGAGACCTTTCCACCATGCCGATCGGAGCTCCAACAATCGTCACCTTCTTCGCAACTGGATATATGAGATTGTGTAATGAACAATGACATGGTTCTTGAACTCTTGATATGAACACAGTATGTGAACCACGGAAAATGCCGAAAATATCCCAACAAGAAAAATGTTGAAATTTCAACATTTCCGTGTTACAGTTCTCTTCCATACCAGTTCTTTCTTATTAACCACCCCCACCTTAAACCACGACGCCCCCAATTATATTACACTAATTACCCCCCCTCTTCCCCCCTCCCAAAAAAAAAAAAAGAAGAAGAAAAAGAAAACAACAAATTAATAAACCCCTGAATTTGTACCACAGGATAATCTCTAACCACTCCTCAATTAGGTGGAAGTTAAAGCATCAAACACAAGATCACGTGAGATTAAATCCTAAACTTTAGTCTCTTTTGATCGATCCATGGATGTCATCCCCCATTTCAGCACCATCTCACTGCACCCCCACCCCCTGGCCAGCTCCCTCCTTCTTCCTAAGTTGATTTCCGTCATCCTCCGGCCACATACCTCTTCCTCCTAATGTTGACCGACTCATTGGGTCCACATAGGCGAAGCAAATTCAGCAGCGTTGGTTGATAAAACATTGGTTAATGATGGTGCTTCCTTCCTGGGAGTAGGTTAGCTTTTGTGGCCCCCGACGGATTTTTAATATAAACATGGAAAGCAAGGCAAGTACACCTAGGAAAAGGTATTTGCCATATTTGTATTGTAAACAAAAAGATATTAATGTTTTTGTCACCATACCATAATCAAACCTAGTTCCAAAAAATAAAGAAAAAAAAGCCAACTTTTTCATTGGTTATATTCTAATCCCCGCTCAGTAAAATTTAGCATCTATTCTTTAAAAACATCATCTTTGTCCTCTCTTCTCATTCATATGTGCCATCCATCCTAAGTCAGCCGGAGATCTATCACTATCACTATCGGCTCTTCTGCAGCTTCTCATTGCTTCAGGACCCGTACGTCTGTCTTTTGCTTCTTCCACACCACAAAATCTGTCCCCCAAAATTAACTCTATTTTTCGACAACACAGCACAAACTGCACCCATTTGGGAGAAAAATGATCCACCCAGCACCCCCATCTCCGCCGAAAAACCCCGGCTATAAAACCAACCAACCATCTTTGGACTCCATTTTATCAGCAAACAAATCAGTCAAAAGGACATAATAAGAGAATTCAAATATTTGGTTTTATTACTCCAGACCTGACACACATTAATAATAATAGTATATTTGTAAAAAAATCTCTTTGGACCCTGGTTCTCAGAGGTTTTTAAGAGATCAGCACTGCCATTGTGACCTTTCCTATTAAAGCACTCATCTAACCAAAAATCTTTGCCAGCAAAATGGTACATGCTGAGAAAGCCACAAGACAAATCTAACTCGAATTGAACTACATATAATCTAATTCGATGTGCAAAATTAAAATGAAATTATAAAGACTACCCTCTTTTGAAGAAAAAAAAAATTCATGCATAAAAGAATAATTTATGTCCCACTATCCATGTAAGTTTTATTCCGACTTTCTCGGAACACACTTTGTTACCATCATACTCTGCAAGAGAAGAAAAGCATAGCCATAAAAGATCCATCCATGCCTAACATGAAGTCGTCTAAGCCATGTCTGCAACAGATTGCCACCATGCTCACCAACTCAGGATTACACTCCAAGCACGTCAGGCGCAAGTTAGCATTATACTATTTACATTTACAATCATAACGCCGACTCTCGCTCCCCTAGTCCAGTCATCCTTATTCGCTTCTCTCTATCTCTCTCCAACTTTCAGCACCTATACATACACTCGTTGTATCTCTATAAATCATTCCAAAAAATTTTGCGTAAGAATTATCACTATATTTTTATATACTGACTACAATATACAAAACATTATAATATCGTATTTTATCTTTCATCGTCTCATGAGCAGTGAGAGAGAGAGAGAGAGAGAGAGAGCCCTGTTCGTCGAACAGAGATCCCTATTCAGACACCTCTCTGCTACCTATTTTTCGATCGTTTTCATCGGGAAACAATTTTTCCTCCTAATTTTCTCTCGGTTTGCCGTTCTGAGGATTCGATTCTCATTCCAATTTTTTGTTTTTTTCTATAGAAAATTCCCTCTCTGTGTCTTACTCGCGTGTAAACCAAGTTTACTTTCTGTCCAACTTTGAAATTAGGGTTTCGGGTGGATAAAGTTGGGGGGTTTTGGTAAAATTGAGTGGTTTTTTTGTGCTGAGATTTTAGTTTAGAAGGAGTAAAGGTTTGACTAGGGGATATGATAATTAAACGGAACTTGAAATCAGCAATGCCGAGTCTGAAACGGTGTCGAGTCGGTGACTCGGTTGGTGAGGACGACGAAAATTCGGGGAATCCGAAGAAAAGGAAGGTAAAGAACGGCTATTATCCTCTGCATCTCCTCGGAGAGGTCGCCGCCGGTATAATTCCTTTCAATGGTTATGGACTCAGTCGCTTATTAGCCGCTGGTGGTGACGGTCGCTTGGCGGCGGCGAGGTGGTGTACAGAGGATGAGGTAGAATCTACATCGAATGCGGATGAGGGGATGAAAGAGAGCTGCGATCGGGTGCAGGAGACTTCACGGCCGCCTCTGGTGAGGACGTCGCGGGGGCGTGTTCAGGTACTCCCTTCTCGATTCAATGACTCAATTCTTGATAACTGGAAGAAAGAGAAGAGTAAACCTAATGCAAAAGGATCCAATTTGGACCCTGAATTCACACCTTATGAAGAAAAATTCAGCTTCAAAAACCCCAAAATACGCAGACAAATTGGAAATACAAAGCTTAATCACGACAAATTTGGCTATCAATGCCGGAAATTTCACCCATTGTTAGAGCAAGATAGAGAGGAGTTCGAGTGTCAGGGATTGAAAAGTTTTGACGTTAGAAAGTATTCTACATCACGGAGTTCATTAACATCACTGCATGAGCATTTGGCTGACAATGAGAGGTTTCCAAATGAGGAAGTAGAGGAAGCTATTGATTTGAGCCGCATTAATGGATTGTTGGAGGAGGAGAAGGAAGGGAGAAAAAATGGGGTATATGGGCCGGAGGATTTTGTTTCAGGTGATATTGTTTGGGCTATACCAGGGAAGCACTGCCCAGCTTGGCCGGCCATTGTCCTTGATCCGGAAACACAAGCGCCCCAGCAAGTTCTGAGTTTTAGGGTTGCTGGTGCTGTTTGCGTGATGTTTTTTGGTTACTCTGGGAATGGAACACAGAGGGTATGACATACTTCTCTTCCCAAGCTTATTTGCTATTAGTTATACTTACTTACGTCCATATGGAAAGCCATAGGTCGTATAGTCTCAATAAATGTACTTATTAAGATTATGTGACGTTGGTGACCAGGATTATGCATGGATTAAACGCGGGAAGATATTTCCATTTGTAGATCACGTAGACAGGTGTGTAATTATTTGGTTTGTTTGCTTGCATTTAATTTTCTGTGATATTGGGATTGGTAAAATTTTGTTTGGTTCAGGTTTCAGGGGCAGATTAACTTGAATGATAGCAAGCCCAGCGATCTTCGATCTGCCATAGAGGAGGCATTCCTTGCAGAAAAGGGCTTTAATGAAATGTTGATGGTCGAAATCAATGCCGCAGCTGGGAATCTAGATTATCTTGCATCTCTTCCTAGAGGGGTACTAGAGGCTACTGATTCGAATCAGGATCAGGAATGCAACTCCCAGAACCAGGCAAGTTGCATTACAGTGCAGGCTTCCGGTCTGTATCATCAGTATTTGGGCAACAGGCTTATATCAGTAACTTCAGGCATTTTCCCGGGATATTTTATATGAGAATGATATTGTGACACCGTCTATTATATTGGGCAGAGGGCATGAATTGTTTTATTAATCTTTATTTTAATTGATATAGAAATCCTGTTACAGTGGGTTTCAATTTGCCTGCAACACAAATAAATGGCTTTGTTTTCCGAAGTAAAGGTTGGTCCTTCTGATATTGGGTTTACAAAGTACAATTTCTTTGTGCAGGAAGAATTTAAAAAGAAAGACGCACGGCTCTGTGAAGGCTGTGGTTTGAGTATCTTGCCTAAAATTCCCAGGGAAATGAATGGTTCAACTTCTAGCAGCAATCTTTTATGTAATTCTTGTGCTCGGGTTCGTATGACTTGCCTCAATTGTTAGTTTTATTTCCCAAAATTGTCATCGCAATTGTCTGGATGCCAGATGTTCTTAATGAGAATATTCTTAATGAGAACTTGATTTTTCGTGGCAGTTAAAAAAACTAAAACATTATTGTGGCATATGCAAGAAAATTCGAAATCAATCAAACAGCGGAAGTTGGGTGAGGCAACCTACATCTAACCTATTGTTATGAATTCTATTTATATTTATTTTGCCTTCCTGTTGATAACGTCTGTAGTTTTCTCTAAATATTTGGGTGTTGGACTTTTTCTCTTGACTGAGTTAGGTACGTTGTGATGGTTGTAAAGTTTGGGTGCATGCTGAATGTGATAAAATTTCCAGCCATACCTTCAAGGTGTCCTCATCATACCCCCATCTCCTACATTTTTTTCAACATACACACACCTGTTTAAGTGCGTATTTGATGAATTTGAAGTTAGCTGATATGGGTTTTTACTGATTTCTAGGATCTGGGGACAACTGATTATTATTGTCCCGAATGCAAAGCAAAGTTTAACTTTGAATTGTCAGATTCAGAAAATTGGCAGCCTAAAGTCAAGTAAGTTGTCGTGTCTATTTGTTGGCAACTGCTAATGTAGCATTAAAGGCGAAATTGAATATTTTCTGTTGTATATCTAATGATGGTGGAGGTTTTGATCAGAAATAACAAAAAGAATGGCCAATTGATGCTGCCTGACAAGGTTATTGTTGTCTGCTCTGGAGTGGAAGGCATATATATTCCAAGCCTTCATTTGTAAGCATATATAGCTTCATGACACATTATTTGCATAAGCTTATAGTAGTATTTGTAACTAATGCTTCCTTATCTGCTCTATTGCATTCATTTTTTATGTCAATGTATTGTACTTGTTTGTTATTGTTCTCTCACCAGTATGGTCAAGCTCTTTTTCAATTTTTCTTTTTATCATGACGAACAAGGCCTTATGATGGCCAGACAGGATTAAGGAATTGGTAATTTTGTATCCAAACTGAATTGTTTTCATAAAATTCTTTATTTTCCCCCCGTAAATATTGCTTAAACTCCTTTCAAAAAAGGTACTCGTCTAAAAACTATTCTTTGTTTGCAACTTTCAATTTATAAATTTTCCAAAGTCGGTGCTATATTTTTTCCCAGTTTTTCATGGTTGTGAACCCAGCAGTAACATTTTAAAGGAATGAGAGCTTTGCTGGGATTTCAACGGAGTTAACTCACACATGGCATATAGTGTACTAAAATAGATACATGGAGTAGAGTTGCTTGGGGTTTGATGTACCCTTATGTTTTTTTTCAAAAAAAAAAAATCCATGTTCTTTCTTCTGCTATTGTTTTGCTCAAGATCAGCTTCAAAAGAGCTAATCAAGGCGGCCAAAAAATTTTCCTGTCAAAATTTGGCAGTTGGACTGCATATTAATTTTGTGAATGGAGAACTGCTATTATTTTTGTAAGTTTTTGAGAATTGTTGGCTTAATTTTAAGTAAGCGGAGAAGATTTTGGGCATTCATATGTCCTATTAAAGTGGCTAGCTGTGTGGGAAGTCCAAGCAAGGAACATAAAATATGTATTTAGAATTGTTTGTCTGTGTTTCATTGCATGATTATCAAAATAGGCACCAATAATTTAAGTACTTTAGATAACAAATAATATGGCCAAAAAATCTTAAATTTACATATACAATTTTTATTGTGGAAATCAATTCTTCCTCCCCCCTTCTGTCCTTTCTTTCATTGCAGAGTTGTGTGCAAGTGTGGGTCTTGTGGGACAGAGAAGCAGGCACTTAGCGAATGGGAGCGACATACAGGTTCCAAAGCGAAAAATTGGAAAGCTAGTGTCAGAGTGAAAGGTTCCTTGTTACCACTGGAACAATGGGTTTGTATCTGAGTTTGATCCTGTCATTTTGTGCAATTTAAATTTTCTTCCTCCATGTCTGTTTTTTCTTTCTTTAGAAGAATTGGTTGAAGTTAAATAACTATTCATCTCAAATCTGCAATTTCAATTTCGTAGTGTTATCTTCGACTCAGTTATTTTCCTTCCCATATTTTTTCCCCCCAAAAGATGATTGAACTTGAACTGATCAATAAGTGAGGTGTGTGCATCTAACAGAATATGATTTGACTTATGCAGATGCTGCAGCTGGCAGACTATCATGCACGTAGCCTTGTTTCTGTTAATTCTCTTAAACGCCCTTCTTTAAAAGCACGAAAACAGAAGTTGCTTACTTTTTTACAAGGTATACTCCTTCCTAAGCAGTTTTTTTCACTTTTTCTGGGTTGTTACATTTTTTCACTTTTTATGAGTTGTTACATTTTGCTGCACCTGCTGCCACACCAGTCAAGGAACTGACATTTTACTTATGTGACAGAGAAATATGAGCCTGTTAATTCCAAGTGGACAACAGAGCGGTGTGCTGTCTGTCGATGGGTTGAAGATTGGGACTATAACAAGATTATCATATGCAATAGGTATTCTCAATAAGGAGCTTATTGTGCTTGCGTGCACAACCTAAACGTGGTCCTCACACATTATAGCTGGCAATATAATCCTACCCTAGAATTTAAATCCAGCAATTGGATAATCCATCGGAGTTGTCCGAATAAAAAAATTATGGTCAGGCAATCTTGGGTCATCAAATTATGCTATTTCCCCAGCACTGACAAAGTTTCTGTCTCCAAGACTCTAGCCTGAACTAGATTGCCTGAGGTTTCTCATTACAGTTCCACCTTGTTTGTTTTTATTTTGCACCACAATATCCTTTGTCAAATAAATGTTAAAAGATTTCCATCATATTCTGAATCAGTATTATCAGAACCGGACCGGACCAGACCGGTCCGGTTTGATAAAAAGACCATCTGAGCAAGTAAACCGCTAAGGAACCGTAAAACCGGCCAATTTTGGAGAAAACCAGGGAACCGGATCACCAAATTTTAGCCCTTACTTTTGGGGCAATTTTAGCCCTAAATCACCAAATTCTTCCACCTTCTCTTTCATCTTCTCCAGTCTAGACGTACAACAGCTCAACACAGGCAAGGGAATTGATCTCCTTGGCTCAGCAACCCGAAGTCTCGAACTTAACCAAGGCAATCAGTTTCTCCCTTCTCCTTCCTTTCATTGTGGGCTTTTTCCGCCGACCGGCATTAACTTGTCACTGGACATTGAGGATTGGTGGAGAGGGGTGGTTTGAATTTTTTGACATGATTTAGAGTTGGTGTCTGAACAGAAGCTGGGTTGAATTGCCATCTCTCTCTCTCTCTCTCTCTCTCTCACACACACACACACCGATCACAGCACACACTCATCTCTCGCTACCCCTCACACACATAATTGATACATTTTAAAGTATAGAAATCTAATTGAATTTTTTTTTGTTGGGCAAACCTAATTGAATGAAATTTGCAAGTTTAATTAGGAATTTAAGGTACTAATTTGTGGAATTATGCTTTAATTCATGTGAATGTGATTGGGATTGCGAATTTTGTTGGTAATGTGATTATGATTGTGGATTTATTATACTTTTTTTATTATATGATTGATCTGATCAGCTGACCCAACAGTTGAACTAGTGAGCCATTGACTCGGTCCTGGTTCGATATTCAGTCCGATTCTGATAACTATGTTTTGAATTTAAAACTTTTGCCAAGTTATATAGCAAAACACTGTCACCTACACATTGCACCAAGTCTTCAAGTAATCGGATCATAAGATAAATTTTGCTGATTTTTTCGATTTTAGATGTCAAATAGCTGTCCATCAAGAATGCTATGGGGCAAGAAATGTTAGGGACTTCACTTCTTGGGTTTGTCGGTCCTGCGAGACACCTAATATTGAACGGGAGTGTTGCCTCTGTCCTGTGAAAGGTATGTAACTTTATGCCGACTGGAATCTCACGAGTCATGAGTTGTTCATTTAATTATTCCTATATGTTTAGTTATAATATCGATTTCCTGGGGTGATTTTGTTTCTTTTTTCTTCTGCTTTTTTTATTTTGGGTGTGTGTGTNAAAGTACAATTTCTTTGTGCAGGAAGAATTTAAAAAGAAAGACGCACGGCTCTGTGAAGGCTGTGGTTTGAGTATCTTGCCTAAAATTCCCAGGGAAATGAATGGTTCAACTTCTAGCAGCAATCTTTTATGTAATTCTTGTGCTCGGGTTCGTATGACTTGCCTCAATTGTTAGTTTTATTTCCCAAAATTGTCATCGCAATTGTCTGGATGCCAGATGTTCTTNTTGGGGGGGTGTCCTTTCTCTCCAGTGTCTATTAAACCAGCCGATAGATTTGTCTGGAGAAGATATNGTGTTTGGGGGGATGTCCTTTCTCTCCAGTGTCTATTAAACCAGCCGATAGATTTGTCTGGAGAAGATATGCTTGGTGTTATCCTATGAAAGCAGTTTGAAAAAGCATTTGAGCCTGTTGCTACTAATTGATTTAGAATAAAATCCAATTCTGAACTATTGAGTGAGTATGTTGCTACAAGGACTCGTGCATATTATGATTTTTTCCTAAAACATTCTTAAATATTTCTTTTTCACGAAGTTTGTTTATTTTTGGACACCAGGATACACAAAAAAATAAAAGTATGGCGGCTAGTGGGAACTAGAGAATTTCGAGCACACCAAAATATCTTTTGATTTCTGTAATATTGCAGATGTTAGTGTACCAACAAATCCGAAATATATTGTCCCAGCCGTCTTCCATTTTTTTTTTTGTTACCTGTCCCAGGCTTATTCCCATTAATGATGGTTTTATCTTATGAATCCAGTAGTTATTGTCAGAGCCTGTCCCACGTTGATATAATAGTCCTTCTTAAACTACTATATGAGTCCTTTCAGTTTCTCCAAGTATTACCAATTGGTTTTGGGCTGTTTGCTTTGACATAGTATCAAAGTTGGGCTTCATAAGGTTTTGGGTAAGACTCTTTGTTTCAGTTTCTTGAATTTGGTATTGAAGTGCACTTTGTTCTGATTCTTTTGTTTCTCTCTCCAGTGTGAGTGCAGTTTGCACATGCGTAGTGAGTGGTAGGGCTTGTCCCACACAACTAATAGTGTTTCCTAAATTAGTGTATAAGCCTCATGAATTGGTTTTGGATGGAGTGCTTTAACAATCTCAACGGAGAGTGTAATACCAACTAAGATGTGAATCAGTTGTGAACCTTATTTTCAGTTTGCTTCTGCATCTTTTTGTTTGAAATTATAGTGTTTGGGTTTTTTCTTCCCCTCTAGGAGGTGCTCTGAAGCCTACTGACGTGGAGCCTCTGTGGGTTCATGTTACTTGCGCATGGTTTCAACCTGAAGTTTCGTTCGCAAGTGATGAAAAGATGGAACCAGCTCTTGGAATCTTGAGAATCCCATCAAACTCTTTTGTAAAGGTAGAATTGAGGCATATGATCAGTTGTGCAAGGTTTTTTAGATTTATCTATCTCTGGTTTTAATCTATAAATATCAGCATTCTGATGGATAAATTTTTGATTGGTTTTTGATACACACAATCAGTCACTGGTGGAATCTAAATGTGCTTTGTCTCTTAATATTCAGATCTGTGTTATCTGTAAGCAAATCCATGGTTCATGCACACAGTGTTGCAAGTGTTCCACTTATTACCACGCAATGTGTGCATCAAGGGCAGGGTATCGCATGGAGGTGAGGTTTACTCATTTCTCTTAACTTTTGATCGAATTGTTGTTATAAACCGCTGTGTGAGTGCTTTTTTTTGGTGCAATGGGTAAGGAGTTCTGGAGAGTCCTATGAAATTATCTTGCATTTTGATGTCTACTTGTTCATTAATATTCACCAACCAACTGGGATTTTGGTTTCTACTGTTATTATGTTGGATGTGTACGAGGACCAACAGATACGAAGCTGAATTTTGATGTCATAATATTTAAGATTGAGTTTGTTCAATCTTCTGTAATGAAAAAGTAATTCATGTGCATGGCGTGTAGAATGATATCAATGGCATTTTCATGCTAACTGAACAATATGTAAATAGTGGAANCTCAATCTTCTGTAATGAAAAAGTGATTCATGTGCATGGCATGTAGAATGATATCAATGGCATTTTCATGCTAACTGAACAATATGTAAATAGTGGAAGCTTTTGCAAGGTCACTGGTGGGTTCGTTGATTTCTGTTATTTTTTGGCTGCAATCATTCTTGTTTGTAGTGTCAGTGTTGAACACTCCTCATGCATGCATGCAAGCACAAAAACTTACAGACACAAGAACTAACTGTTGCAACCCAAAGGCTTGCATTACTGGGATTGCTGTCCTTTAGTATGTTATCTCCCATGTGGAACAATTAGTTTTCCTTTTGAAGTTACTCTCTCTCTCTCTCTCTCTATGTGTGTGTGTGTTCCCCCTCCATCATTTCTGGTCACATTGTATTTGCATCCTATGTGCCATTTTTTTTGCCATGGTGATTGGTTAATACAAATGCTTGCCAAATTGCAGTTGCATAGCTTGGAGAAAAATGGGAGACAGATTACAAAGATGGTTTCATATTGCGCATATCACAGGTAGGATTCTTCATTTTTTGGCTTGGTAAGAAAAAGAAAAGTAGTTCTCTCTCTCTCTCTCTCTCTCTCTCTTGCAGCCAACAGTCATTTATACCCAATCACTTCTGAAGTAGAGGGTTCATGGACATATTTAACCCCTACATGTCATCTTTCACATGCTATCTATGTGTTCCATCTGTATTTAATATTTAGTTTATGCACCTGGATTTTGATTTTATGCAGGGCTCCTAATCCAGACACTGTTCTAATCATACAGACTCCTTTGGGAGTTTTCTCCACTAAAAGCTTAATCCAAAACAAAACGCGTACTGGTTCGAGGCTAATTTCATCCAATAGATTGAAGCTTCATGAAGCTCCAACAATAGAAACAAATAGGGTCGAACCATTTTCTGCTGCAAGGTGCAAGACCTTTAGAAGATTGAATGATAAGGTACCCTACATTAATCAAGAATCACGATGCAGCATAGGTACAGTTGCAGTAAGAATACTACGTGATTGATTGTGCATGTGTCGTCAAACTTTTCAGTAAATCTTATGTCCTTCATTTCTTATTACAGTGTGTGGATTTTATCAGCAATTGTTCAGTCACATGTTTGATAAAATTTTTAGTGTGGACCATGTGTCTGAAGTTAATTGTTTTGTTTCCAAAATAATGGGCATCTACCAGTTGCTGTTCAACAGAAGTCTGCCACTTCTTAGGTGACAAGTGCCATATTCTCTCATGATAGATTTGTTCTTGTAAGTCAAATTCTTTTTCCTTTTGGAGGGTTTGGCCAACATGAGCAAGGGTTAGTTTTTTTTTTCTCAGGGAGAAAAATTGGCACCATACTGCCTACTTCATGCTCTTATCGTTATTTTGCACTAAAGGATGCCAAATGCAAATGCAGCAAGGCTGGCTCAAGATTCTCTCCCCCCCCCCCTCCAAAAAAAAAAAAGTTGCCATTCGACATTCATCTTCCTTATTCTCTTTTTACTTGCAGCTAGATTTTGGCTTGCACAATTTCGTGAACTGGAGCACAACACAGTGAATGACTATGCTTTATTTAAGCCTCCTTACAGCATGAAATCCTTTTTTAATTTTTGGCGTTATTCTATCATCGCCTTGCATGTGCTTTTCCACATTTCAATGTGAATTTAAATTATGTTTATTTAATAGTATTTCCTTTTCCAAATTGCTATGTTTGCTCCCTAGATCATTTTTTCAGCTATCTATTTAAAATTATGTGTGCTAGTGCTGTTGTGTGTACCCTGCCTCAATTTTTGTCTTTTTCCTTTGTTTGCTTGGCAGAGGACAGGTGAAGTGGNCAATGTGAATTTAAATTATGTTTATTTAATAGTATCTCCTTTTCCAAATTGCTATGTTTGCTCCCTAGATCATTTTTTCAGCTATCTATTTAAAATTATGTGTGCTAGTGCTGTTATGTGTATCCTGCCTCAATTTTTGTCTTTTTCCTTTGTTTGCTTGGCAGAGGACAGGTGAAGTGGCCATTGCCCACCACGTGATGGGACCTCGCCATCATTCTTTGAGGGCAATTCAAAGCTTGAACACTGTCAGAGTAAAAATTTCTTCTCATGGTCACTTTTACATAGTTATGCTTCCATTCAGCTGATCACAAGAGAAAATTTGAGATGACATACTTTATTCCACAGGAGATAGAGGAGCCGAAAACTTTTTATACTTTCAGGGACCGGCTTCACCATTTACAGGCAAAGATTCATCCCTCTTGTTCAGTTCCTATTATTTACTGGGTTGGCTTTCTCACTCTTTGGGTGTTTATTCGTGACTCCAGAGAACAGAAAATGACAGGGTTTGCTTTGGTAGATCTGGAATACATGGATGGGGACTGTTTGCCCGTCGAAACATCTTTGAAGGAGAAATGGTAAGTACCTTTTTTTAGTTCTTCAAGGTGTGTTGTTTGTTTGTCAATTTCCTCCTAGTTCTTCAGTTTCCTCCCTTTTTCTTTATTAAAAAAAAAAACTCTACTTTAAACGACTAGTTAACACCGACTCCATGGAAGTCTTGAAGATTTTAGTGATGTGAACTCCTGTGGACATAAAGTCACTCCAGTGGGTTTTCATACTTTTTGAAGGCACAATATCATGCTCCAGATTAAACCCATAGTAAGCTGGAGTCCTCACTAGAAACAATGGCAAAAAGCCAACATCTTCAGTTCCTGGAACTTAAAATTGATACTCACCTAATGAGAACCTAGGCTAGTTACTGGGTTCAATTATACAAAATTTAATTGGGGAACATTCATGTCATGCCCAGGTTCTTGAATACCGTGGTGAACAGGTGAGACGCAGTATTGCAGATCTGAGGGAGGCACGCTATCGTATGGAAGGCAAAGACTGCTATGTAAGTTGATTGCTTTTAGACATGTCCTTTGTTCCGCAAAAGAACAGATTATTTGTTATTATTGTCTCCCTCCTCTTTTTATCTCATGAAAGTGGTGAAATTTATAACTTACAGCTGTTTAAGATCAGTGAAGAAGTGGTAGTGGATGCCACAGACAAAGGAAACATTGCCCGCCTAATTAACCATTCAGTAAGTTTTGTTCAAGTTGGATATTAGAGAAAGAATGGTGCTAGTGCCATATTGTCAGTATTGTTGACCATTTTTAGCAAGTTGTGGTCACTTGATGCATATTTTGGACAACTTTTGTTGTGTTTTTCCAGCTGAACTATTTTATTTCATTATGAACAGTGTATGCCCAACTGCTATGCAAGGATCATGAGTGTAGGTGATGATGAGAGCCGGATAGTACTTATTGCTAAGACTAATGTGTCTGCCGGTGATGAATTAACGTATCTCTCTCTCTCTCTCTGNGATGATTGAACTTGAACTGATCAATAAGTGAGGTGTGTGCATCTAACAGAATATGATTTGACTTATGCAGATGCTGCAGCTGGCAGACTATCATGCACGTAGCCTTGTTTCTGTTAATTCTCTTAAACGCCCTTCTTTAAAAGCACGAAAACAGAAGTTGCTTACTTTTTTACAAGGTATACTCCTTCCTAAGCAGTTTTTTTCACTTTTTCTGGGTTGTTACATTTTGCTGCACCTGCTGCCACACCAGTCAAGGAACTGACATTGTACTTATGTGACAGAGAAATATGAGCCTGTTAATTCCAAGTGGACAACAGAGCGGTGTGCTGTCTGTCGATGGGTTGAAGATTGGGACTATAACAAGATTATCATATGCAATAGGTATTCTCAATAAGGAGCTTATTGTGCTTGCGTGCACAACCTAAACGTGGTCCTCACACATTATAGCTGGCAATATAATCCTACCCTAGAATTTAAATCCAGCAATTGGATAATCCATCGGAGTTGTCCGAATAAAAAAATTATGGTCAGGCAATCTTGGGTCATCAAATTATGCTATTTCCCCAGCACTGACAAAGTTTCTGTCTCCAAGACTCTAGCCTGAACTAGATTGCCTGAGGTTTCTCATTACAGTTCCACCTTGTTTGTTTTTATTTTGCACCACAATATCCTTTGTCAAATAAATGTTAAAAGATTTCCATCATATTCTGAATCAGTATTATCAGAACCGGACCGGACCAGACCGGTCCGGTTTGATAAAAAGACCATCTGAGCAAGTAAACCGCTAAGGAACCGTAAAACCGGCCAATTTTGGAGAAAACCAGGGAACCGGATCACCAAATTTTAGCCCTTACTTTTGGGGCAATTTTAGCCCTAAATCACCAAATTCTTCCACCTTCTCTTTCATCTTCTCCAGTCTAGACGTACAACAGCTCAACACAGGCAAGGGAATTGATCTCCTTGGCTCAGCAACCCGAAGTCTCGAACTTAACCAAGGCAATCAGTTTCTCCCTTCTCCTTCCTTTCATTGTGGGCTTTTTCCGCCGACCGGCATTAACTTGTCACTGGACATTGAGGATTGGTGGAGAGGGGTGGTTTGAATTTTTTGACATGATTTAGAGTTGGTGTCTGAACAGAAGCTGGGTTGAATTGCCATCTCTCTCTCTCTCTCTCTCTCTCTCACACACACACACACCGATCACAGCACACACTCATCTCTCGCTACCCCTCACACACATAATTGATACATTTTAAAGTATAGAAATCTAATTGAATTTTTTTTTGTTGGGCAAACCTAATTGAATGAAATTTGCAAGTTTAATTAGGAATTTAAGGTACTAATTTGTGGAATTATGCTTTAATTCATGTGAATGTGATTGGGATTGCGAATTTTGTTGGTAATGTGATTATGATTTNATTAGGCTAGTCAATTTTCAAGAGCAAGTTTTGTCCTTAGACTCATATCAATTGGTATTAGAGCTGGTTTTTTTCTGCTCTCAAGTTGCAGAGGGTTTTGAGAAGGGGGTGGGGATTAATGTACTATACTACACTATTATCTAATTATTGCGTAAAAAATTGGCCACTGGAACCACCACCGTTTTCTCTGTAGAATTGTTGTGAATAATACGTCATCATTCTGCTGCTATTGAAGTATTATGTGGCATTTTTGCAGGAGGAAAAGAAAAACATTTCTGGGCTTAAATTTTGTTTTTCAAATTTGGTGGGTGGTTTTGTAGAACATTGTACATGACACCAAAGAAACAAATCAAAACAAAGATGAGGGCACGGGTTGATTTTCGGCAACCAATAAGATAGTGGCACTTGGACGGTTAACATTGCAACACCGAAAGAAGTTGGTAAGGAAGTTGGAGGATTTTACCAGGGTATTCTTTTTGATACTTGAGTCGGTCAATGTATAAGAAAGATGATACAACTCATACATGCGTACCTGAAATCCAATCCTTGGATTATTTTATTTATACCTGGAGCAGGTGCTAACTCAAATTTCTCTTATTGATGTGTAAGTCGACATGCTTGACATGTACGGCGGCGGTCAATCTTGTAAGTTCTAATTCAAATATTTTGGAGTGAATGTCTCCCATTACTCTACATGTACAGCGGCGGTCAATCATGTAAGTGGCCATCTCATCGGAAAAGATTTTCATCTTGTTGTAGGGTGGATGATGACCCTGCTCGGGATCAAACATTAGATGATGACGCTTCTTGGGATATTATCCAATTGGTTTACGCAGGAGAATTTCTATAACAGTTTAAAATAACGATTTTTAGCCTGATGAATCTACAACAATCATAAGATCAGAAAAAGAGATTGGGTGAACACCCAACTTATCCCCTCCGAAACTTAAATCAGTATAAGATTAGAAATTTTAGTACAACGTATTATGCGTCGTTGTTTAATATTGCGTACATTTGTTCACTTTTCTGAGGAGTATTTATACATGAATTAATAATGAGTGTTAAGGCCTCAAGTCTCATCTGAACATTCAATGCCTAACACTCTTACCCATTAAGATCTGAATGTTTCCCACACAGATATTCACATATTTAATTTTAGGATGATAGGGCAAGTGTTGGGAGATGCGTCAGGCATCTATGGCTATTCCCAAGCACTCAAGTGTCTTTGATCGGCGCCTGACACCTACTATTGAGCATTAAATGCTCGGGGGAACAATATTTTGGGGTGTACCGAGGAGGTATTCTTGGCACCTTAGCTATTAATGTTTAGCCATCATGACTGCAGACTTAAGTTTTTGAGAGTGCAGGGGCTCATTAATGGCAGTCTTCGTCACTCACATCATCATAAATGAGTGGTCAAATCGCATTAAATACGTGTGTCAGCTTGTATACTCAGCTCTTCTAAGCCGTCATATCTCGGCTCCACTCCTCGGCATCCTTTGGACTCCTTAACGGCTACAATTTTACACGTGTCGATTTGGAGGCTACTGAACCGTCTAGAGTCCCGCCAACTGCCCCCCAGCCTCCGTTCTTTTTGCGGCATGGGACAGGTGGCGCAAAAAGACTAGAGGCTTATTGAACACGCCTCATTAATAAGGACGGTTACTTGCACATCTGGTGCCGCCCTTTTCAAATCCCCTGATGATGACCTACCTTTTCGATTCTCGCCCCTCTCAGGAAGGTATAAATATGAGATGGTAGAGTCATTTCAGAACTTTGTAACTTTGCACTTCCTTCTAGCAATCAACTCCCGAGCGTTCTCCTTCCATCTCCTGAGCACTCTTCTGTTATCCTCCGAGTTCTCTCTCTGAAGATCCTCTACCTGTAAGTACTTCCTCTTTTTCAAGTCTGTTTCTCATTTCTACATTTCTCTTTAAAACCCATCAATGGCTAGAACCCATAGAACATGGGAAGGAGCACCTGCCAAGGCTAGGGCCAACCAAAAACTGAGGAGGACTGAGGTGACTGATGAAAACATCCAAGCCTTTAGGGTTAGATACCATATCTCCAAGCCTATCTTCACCTTCCCTTTCGATGCCAAGTTCCATAGGAAAGACATAGGGAGTGTAGAGATGATGCCCTTTTATACCAAGGTCATCATAGAAGGGGGATTGAACTTTCCCCTTCACCCCTGTTACTAGAGATGTTTATTCAACTGAAGTTTTTCCCTTTTTAATGCGGTGTAAACTTCTTTAGGATAGTAATGGGTGTAGTTGCCCTAAATGATCGGTTGGGGGTGAACCTGGAGGTAGACAAAATTCTATTTTCCTACGACTTATGACTAGTCGCAGGGGGCATGTACTACCTCCAGGCCTGAGACCTTCAATGCACTTGGTGACCCACATGTTAGACTCAGAAAAGGGGTATATGGATAATTTGATCATGCTCGGCAGAAGTTGGGAGAAAGGAGATGGGGCCGAGTATGACGGATTGAACTAGCCCAAAGTGCCGAGAGACAAAGGTGTGTTTTCACACACGTTGAGATTTGTTCGGCACCTTGTCATCATCATTTCTAACCTTGATCATTTGTTTTTGCAGAAGGATACTGGCGTGACACTGCTCAACCTCTAAGGTCCCAAGTCAGATTTGCAGACTTGTTGAGAGTCTGGTCCCACGTCCCAATCGAGCGAGCAACACATGTACTCCTCGGCTACGTGTCGGCCTATAGCAAATTCTCTCAAGTTCCTCCGTCGTTCAATCCTTCACTCTGGGAGGATCACTCTTCTGAGGGAGAAGAGGAAGAATAAGACCTTGAAGCAAATCCCGATCAGGACTCCGAGTGCACCCCTTCCCCATTTGAGCACACTGTCCCCCCAGAAGAAAGGTTCAATCCACCACCAAACACAACCGCAAGCATGGAGGCTGCCGCCACGGCGAGGAAAGCCAGGCTCTTGAGGCTTATCGGGCCTTCAAACACTGCCCTAATCAGTCCATCGCCGGTTTCACCACGAAGGCAACCACTTCTTCTGCTGCCATGTCCTCAATCGTCCGAGGACCCCATTATCTCACCAAGGGACCAGGCCCCAAATCACCATGTCCTCCCCCTCGGGCGATTGGTAGAGGGAAAAAAGAGGCCAGGAGCCCAAAGGGTCTAAAGAGTGTCGACAAAAGCGCCGACTTGATGTCCCAGGCCCAGTTACCTCCGCCAAAATGGACTCCTCGGGCAGAAACCAAGAGGGGCCACCCTGTGTTGGAGGCAGACTTGATCCATCAGTCCCTAGACGTTGCATTCACCTTCTTGGGGACTTTCCAATTGAGACCAACATGGCCGTTTACCGAGGCTATGGGGACAACCAGCTTCTCCAAATCTCCATTCAAAGCAACATGGTGGTGAGTGCGTTGTCTACCCCAACTTCTTTTTGCTTTGCCTATTTGGCCATTTCTAACTTAAGTTTTTTTCCCTTTGCAGGCCTCCCAATAGATGGGGGTCATCGTCGAACGCTTTTGGGAGTACAAGCAAGTGGTAAGGAATGCCGACAGAGCCCTGACCACCAAAGATGAACACATCAAAGGGGTGGAAATGACTCTTATCGACTAAACCCAGCACATCACTGAGCTCATTCGCCAGCGCGACGCTCTTGTTATCGACGTCGAGAAGGCGAATGCGGGTGAGGCTGAGGCCATTAAGAATGTCGAGGAGTACGAGCTCCGGGTGTCTACTGCCGAGGTTAAGCTACAGGACTCCAAGGCCGTCACCAATGAGTCGACAGCCAAGGTTGACGCCTTGATTGCGGAGAAGGCGGAAGAACAAGAGAGGCTACAACATGAGTGCCAGAGAATGTGGCTGGCGACCCCATATCAAATGGTCCTTGCTTATGAGGAAGCCAAGTAGAAGGCTAGGATATCGCTCTGCACGCTGTCTATGTTGACTTGGGCTTAGAGTTATTTCAAATGCACAGCGTCTTCGGGGAGCCTGGTGAAGAGATTCTTCTCGAGGAGCAGACTCAGTTCGAGCCCAGTCAAGTGGGGACCTATTACACTCAATGATGGCTCTGATCAGCCTTCTCCTATTCTCCCATCTTTCCCCCCATCAATCAAAGCTATGATCTCCCTCCTCCTTCGCCCCCAATCTTCACGGGGGCACATGACACCGAGCTTGACGAGATACTGGGCATTGGGGAGGAGTCATTAAGGTGGCATGGTCAACTCGACGGTGATAAAGCTGGTGGTGAAGAGTCTACAGACCCAGAAGGACTCGGGGGTTCTTAATTGTCTTGCTTGTACTCTATTTTTGTAAACGCTTCTTTGTATGCCTCGGGGGACGCAAAGCCCCCGTTTTGTCATTGAAAACTTCTTTCCCTGTATGTGTTCTTTCATTTTTTTTCTCTTATTGACTGCTCAAGGATCATACCATCTGATCTCGAAAAAACAGAACCGAAGTGACAAGTTAATAATGTCTTCCAGAAGTAGCATGAAAGAGGAAACCATAGGTAGTAAGAGAAGTTCTCAATAGGCAAAAAATGAGCCAACTTGTTTGTTTGGGTCTGGTATCCCTCAAGGTCGTGCCCCCAACAACCGAGCGTTTGGTTCGTGTTAACCATTCAAAGACGTTGCTCTAAGGGTGAAGTCTTACACCCCTCGGGCCCGTGCCCCTAACAACCGAGTGCTTAATTCGTGTTAATCATTCAAGGGCACTGCTCCAATGATGGAGTTTTAGATCCCTCAGGAGCGTGCCCCTAATGACCGAGCACTTGGCTCATATTAACCATTAGAGGGCACTGCTCCAAGGGTGGAGTCTTACACCCCTTAGGGTCATTTCGCTAACGACCGAGCGTTTGACTCATATTAAACATTCGAGAATA
This sequence comes from Ilex paraguariensis, assembly GCA_963454935.2. Taxonomy (NCBI): domain Eukaryota; kingdom Viridiplantae; phylum Streptophyta; class Magnoliopsida; order Aquifoliales; family Aquifoliaceae; genus Ilex; species Ilex paraguariensis. Next base: position 715,225 of record CAUOFW020001591.1, read on the forward strand.
CTGCTCTAAGGGTGGAGTCTTACACCCCTCGGAGTCGTGCCCCTAACAACCAAGCACTTAGCTCGTGTTAATCATTCAAACAAGGGCGAAGCCTAAGATCTAATTTAATAAAAGTATTTCTTCAAATTTGATACATTCCAAGGTTGGAATACATCATTACCATCCATATCCTGTAACCTATATGCGTCTGTACCCCCCACGACGATCACTTTGCAAAGGTCTTCCCAATTGGGACCAAGTTTCCCATCAGTGGGTTCTCGAGCAGTGCCCACCACTTTGCGTAACACCAAGTCTCCCACTTGAAAACTCCTTGGTTGGACCTTATTTTGGTGTTGTCTTAACAATTCCCCTTGGTACCTTGCCAGTTTGATAGACGACAGTGCTCTTCTTTCCTCAGCTAAATCGAGATCTCTAGCAAGCGTCTGATCATTGTTTTCCAACTCAAAGGCTTGGCGTCGTATCGTTGGGAAGTCCTACCTCCAATGGGATGACGACCTCAACCCCATATGTTATAGCGTACGGCGTTTCTCCTGTTAATGTCCTCGACGTAGTTCTATAAGCCCATAACACGTTGAGCAATTTCTCGGTCTATCTTCCATTTGCCTCCTCAAGTCTCTTCTTGATTCTAGCAAGCACTATTTTGTTGAAAACCTCTGCTTGTCCATTACTCTAAGGATAGGCTGGCGTGAAATAATAATTACATATCCCGAACCCTGAACAGAATTCTCTAAAGGGGCCACTGTTGAATTGAGTTCCGTTGTCAAAAACGATGGCCTAAGGGATTCCAAACCGAGTGATAATGTTCTGCCATACAAATTTCTTTGTTTCTACATCCCGAGTACGGCTCAGGGGCTCGGCCTCAATCCACTTGGTGAAGTAATCAATCGCCACCTGTAAGAATTTATTGCCCAACGAGGCCCTCGGGAGAGGTCCAATAATGTTCATTCCCCACTGAAAGAACGGTCAAGGACTCGTTAGTAAGTTCAAATCTCCCGCTAGTTGTCGGATGATGGGAGCAAATTTTTGGCATTTGTCACACTTTTGAACATAGCTCTTAGCATCCTTTTGCATATACAATCACCAATATCCTTGGGTTATTGCTCGATATGCGAGGGATCTTCCTTTTGTGTGGCTCCCAAACACACTCTCATGGATCTCATAGAGCAAAGGGTTCACCTTATCCTCGGGGACACAGAGTAAATGTGGTCCCGAAATCGATCTTCTGTATAGTTGACGGTCGACAGACATCCAGAACCAGGGAGCCTTAAGTTTGATCTTCCTAGCCTCTTTGATATCCTCAGGGAGCACTTCTTCTGTTAGGTATGCGATTATGGGGTTCATCTACCCCCGAGGGTGCTTGCACTTGAGTTGGCAGCACTTGTTCGGCCTTTATTTTTTCTATGCTCGAACTTTCCCAGTTTTCAATGATAATACGTCGAGTTACCCCTGAGGCCAATGCTGAAGCCAAACAGGCTAACGCGTTGGCGTGGGTGTTGTGACCTCTAAAAAATTGGGAGACTTTCACTTTTTCTAACTTCTCCATTTTGGATTTCGCTTTCTGATGGTATGCCTTCATCCTACTATCCCGAGCCTCAAAGTTGACGTTAATCTAGTTAACTACTAGCTGGGAATCGTAGAAACCTCGGAGGTGTCTAATCTCGACCAAGTATGAAATATCGAATCCTGCTAGCAGCGCCTCGTACTCAGCCTCATTATTAGATGCCTTAAACATTAATCTGATAGCTCGCTCTATGATGAATCCTCCTGAGCTGGCCAATACTACACCTATCCCTGCCCCTTTGTGTTCTAGGACCCATCAACATGAAGGTCCCAAACGTCATCATTAAAAGCTAGCATCTCTTATGGGTGCTCAGACGCAGAGAACTCAACAATGAAACACTCAAGTGTTCTGATCGGCACCTGACACCTACTATTAAGCGTTAAATGCTTGGGGGAACAATACCTCAGGATGTACCGAGGAGTTATTCTTGGCACCTCAGTCATTAATGTCTAGCCATCATGACTGCAGGCTTAAACTGTTGAGGGTGCAGAGGCTCATTAATGACAGTCTCCGTCACTCACATCACCATAAATGAGTAGTCAAATCACATTAAATGCGTGTGTTAGGTTATGTACTTGGCTCCTCTGAGCCGTTATCTCTCGGTTCCACTCCTCGGCATCCTTTGGGCTCCATAATAACTACAATTTTACACGTGTCGATCTGGGGACTGCTGAACCGCCTAGAGTCCCGCCACCTTTCTTTCAACATTCATGGGGTTCTATGCTTGTCTCCACTTGAAGACCACAGTGTAGTTGGCATTCTTTTTCCCCTGTCATGTCAGTCGATTCAATTGACGTCAGTGGAATCCAACAGTGACAGGTTAATGGTAGTCTTCGGGCCCGAGAGCGTTTCCTCTACTTGAACTATAACCGTTCCGGGGATGTTGTGTGATAGGTGGGTAATTGGATTTGTGATGGTATGGAAGAATTTTTTGGGTTGTTCTTCCAGGTCCAATTGTTTTCTCTTTTTTGCTTTCACTCTTATTTGAGTTAGAGTTTCTCTTCCATTCGGTTGTTGATTGGCTTGGCTGTTTAAAATCATAAAAGAAATTGCTATGCTCTTTTCATTAGTGATATGGTGAAATTTGACTAAGCACCGAAACGCCTGATTTTCATGTTCAACAATCTTAATGCTGCTTGTACCTACTACCTAAAGAGATGTATGGGTCTTACGCCCAATGGTTGTGAGCTTGATTAATGTATTGCTAGCCCTCAGTTTCTGTGATAGGTGCATGTAATAAATGTTGGGATTTACTACACTTTAAACCCACAAACAAACACACACAATCGAAAAAACAAGAAAGAACAAGACACATAGATTTTACATAGTTCGGTAATTTGTCTACATCGACGAAGCTACAGGAATTTTATTATTGAGAGAGATGAATACAGATGACGGCTATACAGTTTCAATAAAATCCTAAACACCAAAATAGCAATTTTTATATGTCTTACGCACCGGACTACAAAATAGGTCCAAACAATTTTCTCCAGGGTCGTTGCCCCCAGACCCCAAGTCTTCGCTCCATGGAACAAACTTTAGAAACATTCCCATTAAAAATCACGTAATATTATTTAGGATCGGGGTTATTATCCGAGTCAAACACACAAACTAGACTCCACAAAGACCCAACATCTAAATAACAGCACTTCAAAGCACAAGTTGCAACAAAGCAACCTGTCAAAGTATCATGCATCAAATACCCAGAAGCACAATACACGCCATCGAATGTTATAGATGCAAAACATTCTAACAAACCTCCCGACCACCCTGCCAGCAAAAGTATTAACCAATCACAAGAAATCGTAGGAAAAATAAGGAAAAGGGGAAGAAAGGTATAACCAACGTTGAGTGCATTCAACCCTCAGTATACATTCTAGTCCAGCAAGGAATAAATTTTGGCTATTCATTGAACTCCCCAGCACTTAAAGATGTAGATGTTTATTGCATTAAGCTTTAGATATCAAATTGTACAGAAATGGTTGACACATGTTGAAACACATTGCGCCTTCCCAGAAAATTCGGTCAGTTGAAGATCAGAAGGAGCCACCTGACTGCAAAAGCATTGAAAATAAATAAATAAAAATAGAATCCATAAAAGAAATGGGTTTAAACAGCCTGACTTTTTGAATATTAGTTGCCTTATGACCCCGTTCATTGTCTGGTTACACACAGGGCTATAGGAATTAGTCAGACAAGTAAAATATTCTAAGGTGAGAACTTTGTGGGAATTTGGGTTGTATATGGTACAGCGTAGCAGCTTCATTTTGTATAGTGATGATGCTTCAGCAGTCCACCCCCTTGTACAGACAGGGCAACTTTGGTTGCACGGCTTCCTCTTATTGAGATTTATTTTCTTAGGCTTGACTCATATTGAATAACTCTCCTATGATTCAAGCGCACCAAACTACTAAATAAAAAAGATCTGCACACAGGCCTTATAAAATTTTGTTATATTCAGGTCGGATTAACTATTTGGAGCTACTTTCCAGGAGAAGCCTATGGAATGACTTCAAAGCAAATGAATAGCATATTGAGGTTGGATCAGTCCTACCAAGCCCAGGCCACAAATAGATACTTGAGCTCCTCTGTGTCAGTTTACTCACGATAATAACCTCTATTTCCTTGTCAGATACTGGTGTACGTTTTGGCTGAAGAGAAGCCTTCCCTTCAACATCAGTGTTGACGGGTGCTGCTGGAACATCCGACTTTGATGTGAAACTCTGCTGAGCATTGCCATCTTTAGCTGCACCCTGAGTTTGGAATGGAGGACCTGCTGAACAATAATTACAATAGCTTATGCCCATAACATGCANGGGTTGTTCTTCCAGGTCCAATTGTTTTCTCTTTTTTGCTTTCACTCTTATTTGAGTTAGAGTTTCTCTTCCATTCGGTTGTTGATTGGCTTGGCTGTTTAAAATCATAAAAGAAATTGCTATGCTCTTTTCATTAGTGATATGGTGAAATTTGACTAAGCACCGAAACGCCTGACTTTCATGTTCAACAATCTTAATGCTGCTTGTACCTACTACCTAAAGAGATGTATGGGTCTTACGCCCAATGGTTGTGAGCTTGATTAATGTATTGCTAGCCCTCAGTTTCTGTGATAGGTGCATGTAATAAATGTTGGGATTTACTACACTTTAAACCCACAAACAAACACACACAATCGAAAAAACAAGAAAGAACAAGACACATAGATTTTACATAGTTCGGTAATTTGTCTACATCGACGAAGCTACAGGAATTTTATTATTGAGAGAGATGAATACAGATGACGGCTATACAGTTTCAATAAAATCCTAAACACCAAAATAGCAATTTTTATATGTCTTACGCACCGGACTACAAAATAGGTCCAAACAATTTTCTCCAGGGTCGTTGCCCCCAGACCCCAAGTCTTCGCTCCATGGAACAAACTTTAGAAACATTCCCATTAAAAATCACGTAATATTATTTAGGATCGGGGTTATTATCCGAGTCAAACACACAAACTAGACTCCACAAAGACCCAACATCTAAATAACAGCACTTCAAAGCACAAGTTGCAACAAAGCAACCTGTCAAAGTATCATGCATCAAATACCCAGAAGCACAATACACGCCATCGAATGTTATAGATGCAAAACATTCTAACAAACCTCCCGACCACCCTGCCAGCAAAAGTATTAACCAATCACAAGAAATCGTAGGAAAAATAAGGAAAAGGGGAAGAAAGGTATAACCAACGTTGAGTGCATTCAACCCTCAGTATACATTCTAGTCCAGCAAGGAATAAATTTTGGCTATTCATTGAACTCCCCAGCACTTAAAGATGTAGATGTTTATTGCATTAAGCTTTAGATATCAAATTGTACAGAAATGGTTGACACATGTTGAAACACATTGCGCCTTCCCAGAAAATTCGGTCAGTTGAAGATCAGAAGGAGCCACCTGACTGCAAAAGCATTGAAAATAAATAAATAAAAATAGAATCCATAAAAGAAATGGGTTTAAACAGCCTGACTTTTTGAATATTAGTTGCCTTATGACCCCGTTCATTGTCTGGTTACACACAGGGCTATAGGAATTAGTCAGACAAGTAAAATATTCTAAGGTGAGAACTTTGTGGGAATTTGGGTTGTATATGGTACAGCGTAGCAGCTTCATTTTGTATAGTGATGATGCTTCAGCAGTCCACCCCCTTGTACAGACAGGGCAACTTTGGTTGCACGGCTTCCTCTTATTGAGATTTATTTTCTTAGGCTTGACTCATATTGAATAACTCTCCTATGATTCAAGCGCACCAAACTACTAAATAAAAAAGATCTGCACACAGGCCTTATAAAATTTTGTTATATTCAGGTCGGATTAACTATTTGGAGCTACTTTCCAGGAGAAGCCTATGGAATGACTTCAAAGCAAATGAATAGCATATTGAGGTTGGATCAGTCCTACCAAGCCCAGGCCACAAATAGATACTTGAGCTCCTCTGTGTCAGTTTACTCACGATAATAACCTCTATTTCCTTGTCAGATACTGGTGTACGTTTTGGCTGAAGAGAAGCCTTCCCTTCAACATCAGTGTTGACGGGTGCTGCTGGAACATCCGACTCTGATGTGAAACTCTGCTGAGCATTGCCATCTATAGCTGCACCCTGGGTTTGGAATGGAGGACCTGCTGAACAATAATTACAATAGNACTCTTTGATGTCACATTATTTTTTTAAGTATGTCACACTATTTTTTAATCATGTCACTCTTTAATGTACGAATTCACTATTTTATGTCTTTTTTTTATATCACGCTATTTCTTAATTATGTCACTCTTTTATTTACGAACTCAAATTCATGATGGGGATTATTAAGTAAAATCATAACATTTTAATATAAAAAATAGTTGCTCTTGAAATCTAAATAGTTATTTTTTTTCCTGGAAATAATTTCAGTTGCACATTTTTATGAAAGGATTACATCAATTTAAAAGTTTTTCCCTCGAATGTTGTATAAGTATTCCGTGTTTGAATGAAACTCCGTTGAAATAACAACTCAATTAATGAATTAATTTTGCTTCTTAATTCGATTTAGCTAATTCAATAAATAGATAATTAAGAGTATTAGAGTCATTTTAATCCAAAAAGTACTTCTTAACAAAAAAATAATTAGTGATTGAATTTTTTGACAAATAAATTATTAAAAGTGTATCGGCCTACAAATATCCCACAATAAAATGGGTCGGCTATTGAGCCCAATTCCCACAACTGGACATAGAATATCCAATACAACTGAACCGGGCCTTGGAGTTGCAAATTTGATGGCGTTTTGCGCCACAATCCAGCACGACGCCGTTACGTACGCTTAGCGCCTCTCTTCCGAAGCTGGAGCGAGAAAGTAGTTCTGTTTTTCCAGAGAAGATAAGAGAGCGAAGAAGAAAGAAATGGCGATCAATCTTCGCCGCCTATTCACCTCTATAATCGAGCTATCCGAACCTCCAAGAGTATCGCTATCGTACGGCAGGCCCGAGTTTTGTTGCTCAACGAGTCGGCTCATTTACTCGTCGACTCAGCGAGAACAAACTCATCAAGAGAACCCTAACAAACAAGAGGGACAGGTCTTGGACCACCAAGAGAAGCTTGGAAGTGAAGAGGAGGACGTCAGCAACGGTGATGTTGAAGATGCGGATGACGAGGATGTGAATAAAGAAACCGGTGAGATCGGAGGTCCTAGAGGTCCCGAGCCTACCCGCTTTGGCGATTGGGAACGAAATGGTCGGTGCTCTGATTTTTGAGATTGGGCGGATTTACAACCGTGTTGATTGAAGAATGGACGAGAAGCTAAGAGGAGGTTAGGGTTTATTTTTTGTTATTAATAAAATCAGATTGATTTTGTTGGTTTTTAATCAAATAGGATAGGATGATTGTGTGCGATGTGATCATGTAGTAGTAGTAGTAGTATGTGGAGTTTGGTTTAATATTATTAGAGGAGAGGAGAGCATCTGATTACTGTTTGTTTGGATGTCCGAATTTAATTTAACAAATTTGCAATCATCCCTAATAATAAATGAAATGAACACCCAACCCAACCCAACCCATGTAGGTTATGTAGCAGGATTGAAGTTTTAGTTAGATGATGATTGCAAACAAAATGAATGAAACTAAATGCAGCCTCTAGTACGTTATTAATGTAAGCATGATGAATTGATAAGTGTCTACTCTACCCTACGACTACGTGTGTATCTTCTGATGATAATGATATTATATCATCTTCTTCTTCTTCTTCTTCCCATCAGATGCTTGAAACCCATCGCACCAACCACAAAACTCTATTATCCTGCAAGCTACCGATTGATGTTTCGCCTGACAAAAAACCACCCCATCGCTGATGTTCATGTAGCAGTAGCACTGACAGGATGGAGGGTCCCACTCCCACTCCCACTCCCACTCCCGCCCGGCTTAGTATAGTAGCAATTATTGATTTTAATCTATCTACTTGTTAGTCCACTCCATTATGGAGCGTATGAGTAATACAATCTAATTATGAGATTTAATGCATTATGAGCATTGAATTAGAGTGGGTCATAGCATTGCAAGGTATTAGATTCTAATATTAAGCAGAAGCAATATTATTATTATTATTATTATTACTGTAGGGATATCCATCCAAGAGATATTTATATGGATTGGGATGTATTGATTGATTAATTCTGTCTCCTATCGCCTCTCCTATCTATATATGAGATGCCCTTAAATCGAAGAGATTTATATATAGAGTAATACTAGAGATTTATTATTGGTTTGATGTGTTGACTTGCAAGCAAGACAACCGTTTACTATGACTTTCCGTAATGCAGCCGCCTTGGCAATGGCTGCCAATCAATGGTCCAAAATGAACCGGCATGACACAAGGGAGTATAACACCAATTTTAGTCATAATTGTTAATTATGGTCTAGAAACTATAGGTAGACTTTGTCATATAATATATACTTCTACTTCCCTTGGCAGCAGTATCAAAAGCTCCTCATAATCAAGAATACCAACTTGCTCAAAAAATGGATACCCACAAAATCATTGCCTCATTTCTCGTCTTCTCTTACTTTCTGTTTATGGTTTCAAGCGCAGATATTTGCTTTCACGCTGCTTGCTGTCCCAACGAGCCTGTCATTCGATTCCCTTTCTGGCTAGAAAAACAGCAACCAAAGCCGTGTGGCTATCCGGGTTTTGGCCTATTCTGTGACAGCACAACAAACCTAACAGTTCTTGAGCTACCAGTTTCAGGAAAATTTGTTGTCCAAGGTATAGACTATGCCTCACGAGAACTATGGATTAACGATCCACATGACTGTCTCCCTCAACGTCTTCTTTCCTTAAATCTTGCGGGTTCTCCATTTACTGGGGTGTATTATCAAGATATTACCTTGTTTAATTGCTCATTCGATTATACAAAGTATCGGTTAAATCCTATAGCTTGTCTTAGTGGTTCAACATACACGGTTTTTGCTACATCATCTGAGAGAGCAATGAGGGTCTTGTCGTCGACCTGCAGTTCAATATCAACGATTTCTGTCCCAGTGGAGTGGCCGTTTAATGAGCAGGTGTTGTCCTAGGATCTAAGTGATGATCTCCGGCTCACTTGGACTGCACTCCAGTGCGGAAGGTGCGAGTTGCAGGGTGGACACGGGTTGAAAAGTAACTCAGGCCAAGAAATTGAATGCAGAAATGTTCCTCAACATGGTGAGTTCTTTATTCTTAACATTGGTTTACTGTTTTATAGTTTACTTTGTGATAATCATCCTATTACGGCCTAGTCTTACGATGGTACAGTACTAGTAGTCACTTTCTGAAGGCTTGCAGTTCAAAATGCGTATACAACTGAGTGATTTTGATCCATTAATTATTGGGCTTTAATCAAGGTTAGGGCAGCAGTGAATCTTCTTAATTGGGGGTTCTACTGTTTCATTAGCTTGAGGTATTAAAATGCATAATATAGTGTCAAGAAATAAATAACAAAGAAGCTCTGGCCATGTAAAGAACCTAACTAAAATGATACAGATCAAGTCAAGATTTGAAGAGTAACAGGCGGCAGGCACAGCTTTCCCACAACAACTACTATTTCATATCAGCAGGCTTATGAAAATGTCTACAACAATTACTTGAGAGAGTCGGTCAGTCAGTCAGTCACCCACCTGTACGTCTAAGAGTTTTTATACAAAATATGGCATTTTGTCTTCATTCTCAAGTCTCTAGCTAGTTTAAGCCATAAAAATAATTTTTTTATATTTTTGTGTTGCATAAAATGTATTAAAATGTATTTATATTTTTAGATAAAATGTTGGAAGACGACTGAAAAATAGATAGGATAGGCTACTAACTTTATCATTTATTATTCAACCATGGTTGGTTTCCTACATTTATGTCGATTGCAGCCCAGAACAGTGTTGTGGTCCAAAGAACAGGACTTTCTGCCCAAAATTTGTGGGCTTAATGCTGTAGAAAAAGCATTGGACTCGAGTTTGATGGGGTCATTTGGGCCTAGTACAAGAAACAAATTTGCAACTAGTAGGTAGTAAGTATGACACATGGGAAGAGTTAGTAAATAATATTATTTTATTATTCTAAAAACTTGTGTATTGTGATACTAAAACTTTCTTAAAATAGGATTTGTTTGGGTAGTAAAAAAAATAATAATAGAAGAGAACACAAGTGGTTGGAAGAAAGTAAAATAGGAAGGAAAAAAGCAATGAATGCTTCTCTCTTAGTAGTGTCTCCATTTTTCGTTAACGTGTATGTGTAACTTGCTGCCAATTTGCAGGACTTCCAAGAAGTCCTGCGACTTCCATAACCGTAGGAGCTGGAGTGCCAACGCTTTTATGCGTTGCTGGGATGTTGTGTTTCATTTTTGGCAGAGTTAAGTCTTATGGTCGGAGGAGGGGCCACTCTATTCCAGAATACACCTCCACCTCCACCTCCACCTCCACCTCCACCTCCATGGTTGCTCCACAGCCCACTGCAGTACGTGGCGGCCTCGATGAGCCCACCATAGAATACTATCAGATAACAGTCCTAGGTGAGAGCCGGCGACTTCCAAAACCAGACCACAACACATGCCCAATATGTTTGTCTGAGTACAGGGCCAAGGAGACGCTAAGAAGCATCCCTCAATGTCAACATTGCTTCCATGCTGCCTGCATCGATGAATGGCTTCGCGTCAATGCTTCGTGTCCGCAATTCTCTCCACCTCTCATCACCGGCTACGGCATTCTAGTGTTTTCATTTGTTTTTTTTTATTTATTCAATCTTTGCATAGGTGGGTGACTGGTCATCTTCTCTTTTGGTCTCAAGATCAAGGGCTTAGTAATGTTATTAGAACTTAAAAACAAATTTAATTTGTTGATCTAATAATAATAAAATATTATGCAACTCAAATTTACTTCCTAAATGAAGGAGGACAATTGAATGAGTGAGTTTTATCAATTTTTTTAAATGGGATCCTATGATTCAGTGATCTCCTTCATTTGAAAATGCAAATTTGGATTTCGTAACATTGTACTTAAACCACATCACTATCAAATCATTAAACTAATACAAGTTATACAACCCTTAATTTTAGTTCATTTTGAAATTCTAGAATTACTAATGTTTAATATTTGGGTTTAATTTAATAATTACGATAATACAAACTAGAATTTAGATTGAAAAAAATGGAATCAACCCAAATTTGATTAAGGCCTTAAACAACACAACTTAAGATAAAATTTGAATTTTGGATGCGAGACCCTAATTTGAGTATTGTTGAAATTTAAATCATATTTGAGATTATTTTGTATCCAATCCAGTCCATTTACTGGAAATGTAGATGGTCAACAGACTGAATTTCGATTGACACAGACGGACACCCTTCTTACTCATTTCCTCGGTTAAAAAGAAAGAAATTAAAAAAGTGTGGCGTGTGGCGCTCCCAGTAGGTCCAGCCTCTGCCACTAGAATATTATCTGGTGGTGCATTCTCATCCACAAAGATCAACCCACAACGCACAATAATATGTACATTGAATCTTCTTAAGAAGACATACAAAGTCTCCTCGAACACACTCTCTCTCTCTCTCTCTCTCGAAATTGTGTGTGGCAAATATGTCATCAGCTGTAGTTGCAGGTGCCTCCTCTTCTTGCTCTGCTGCTTTCACAAGGAACCTCTCCATAAAAACTGCTACAAACCCCTCTCCAAATCCAAAGCCATTATTTATTCCTCCGTGCCAGGTACTTTTTGCCATTTTTAATTCGCCTTGCTCTAGCGTCTCATTCAATAAACCCATTTAGACAAAATGTCACCCTTCTATTCTCTATTTCTTTCCGTGGGCAGAAAACCACATTTCAGGGGCTCTCTCTCCAAGATGCCAAAAGGAGTATCTCAATTTTTTTCGTTGCTGATGACAAGAGTTGCAGTTTTAACATAGTAAGAAGAGGTCTTGAGGTCACATCAAGAACTGCTGGGGCTTCAAAGCAAATTGAGGTTGAGGTTGACAAGCCATTGGGCCTTACTTTAGGTCAAAAGCCTGGTGGTGGAGTGGTCATCACTGTAAGTTATTCGCATAGAATTCGATTGTTTTGAATGAGAAATTCAGAGACAGAATAATTTGGGTGTTTTAACTCTTGAGTAAATTTGATGGTGTTGTTAATGAACACCGATAGTATTAACAGGCTGTAGAGGGTGGTGGGAATGCTGCAAAAGCAGGGCTAAAGTCCGGGGACCAGGTAATGTACACTAGCAGTTTTTTTGGGGATGAACTTTGGCCTGCTGATAAGCTGGGCTTTACCAAAACTGCCATCCAGGCAAAGCCGGACTCTGTCTACTTTGTTGTGAACAGGTTAGCTTCCTCCTCATTGCTTCTAACCCTTTGATATTACTTCTTTTCTTCTTAGCCGTCGCACCATAACTATCTATAACAGGCCCTATCTCGTAACAAAAAAGATAGCATCTTTCTTTAGGTGAATAGATCAAATTCATTGAACCCGAAAGAGCAGAATACAGAACAATGGTATACCCAAACTCCACAATACAAGCAAAAATACAAAGACAACAACTAGCCACCCCTGTTAGGGATGCTGAGGCAAACTAAGGTAGTAATTAGAAGTGGTGAGGTTTTGATCCGCCACTTCAAGCCACGTTTTACAATAACTGAAGACCAAACTTCCATAGAAAAGGCATTGTAAGAACTGGTGTCCATGAGTTGCAATAACAGCCGTAGAGAACTTATGTCAGAGGCTCATTTAGGTGATATTGTTGCACCCTTTCTTCCGAGCATAATCTCTCTCTAACTGCCGACCATCGTACAAGCACATGTATGGGGAATATCTTTTCTGAACCATACAAGTTAAAGTAAGCCCTGGACTGTGTTCCATAATAGTTTGCATACTTGCTTTGATCTTCCTAAACTTCATTATATATCAGTAGCATGAACCATGATTGTGGCACAGTCAAGGTGTTAGAATAGGTGGCTCATATTCAATATATGGAGAGGCCTACCAGGGTCGAGGATAATGGTCAGTTGTCGGAACGTGAACGAATTAGGGTAATAGATTAGGAGAGCTGCACATGCCTTTGAGATTTGCCCTAATTAGGGTTGTAACCTATATAAATTAAGTTGCAACGCCACTTTTAGTGTAGAATAAAAACAAGGCAGCCGCTCTCTCGTAGACATAGGAAGTTGCCGAACCAAGTAAAATTCTTGTGTTCTTTCTTCTAATCAATTCTGTTTCTTTGATTATTCATCGCACACACAAATCACATCACAAGGCATCGTTTATGTCCAGTTCCTTGATAAGCAAGAAGCAAAGATAACATAATTGAACTCTCATTTGCTCTAGATAACCATTTTGATTTCAATGCTTAAACTAACTAGTACCATCATAAGACATGACAGAAAGGTTGCAGATGACTGTATCCTATATGTGGAGTGAGGCAGTAAAATGTGAATATTTCATAGACACCCAACATGATGTTTGTTTATGAGGGATTGTTTTGGAATGGGCCACATTTGTTTTTCATGAATGTGGTCTAGCCAAAAAATCATAAATGTGCTTACTATTTTTTCTTCCAAATTTTCCCCCAACACGCCATTTAACTTCTGTCCAATCTAAAACTTGTCCTGTTGCAGTTGTCGCGTTTAAGACCCACATTCTGAAATTTTAAAGCATTAATGGTTTTACAACATATGTATTTACCCTGGTTAACTTGTAAATACATTCACTTCAAAATTAATTTTAGTAAAGCTGGAATTATATTGATTGGTTGGTGCTATGTGATTTCCTTTACCTGTAACTTATCTTTAAATTGTCATGGATCTATTTGAGCAAATAATAAGCAAAACCCTTTTCTAACATATGATTAGATGCTGCTACACCAAATCTGAAGTGCAAGCTGTTGGAGTTTTTTCAGCAACTCAACAAGCTTTGATCTTTGGCTCTGTGTGTGTGTTTTTCTTTTTCTTTTTTATTTATTTTTTTTTTTTTTGGGGGGGGGGGGGGGGGGGGGGGGGTGTTTGGCTGCTATTATCGGGAGGAAATCTGATATGTAGTATGTTAAGTTCCTGTTATGGTTGTCCAAGTAAGGCGCCAAAGATGATTAGAGATGTGATAGATGTAAGCATTGTAATCTGACTCTGATGTTGTAGTCCACAATGCTAATTTCACATCCCTGTAGGCTGTGATTTAAGATCTACAAGGTTGAGCTGCCAAATTAATTGAAGGAAATAACAGTATTGCAGTTCAAGGAATTCACTGTGTTCAGTTTGCTATTAAGTTTGGTTTAATGCATCTGTGTTCAGCCGGGAGAGAGGTTCTTTATAACTTCATGGCAAGTATATGTATGCACATCAAATACTTTGTATTGGTTTTTCAGTTCTACTCAGAAATGTGACCTAAAAAGGCAACGACTTTTATAGTTATGCCACTGCAGAGTTCTAGGAAGGGATCGAACCTTACTTGTGGCTATGAGGTTTGGTAGCCTGTCTTGTACCACAAAGATAAATTGTATGACTTGGAAAACATTGCCTTCAAAGCGATGACTGTGGTAGTCAAGACAAGCAAATAGAATTGCAGTGTTATGTATGTGAGAAGTTTAATACCTAGAGATGGCATGACTACGTAGATCTCCATCATGCATAAGAATCTTTGGGTATATCCTGTGATGCAGAGGTGCTGATGTAGATGTCAAAAGATTACCCAAGCGTCCAGCTCCTCCTCGCTTTGGGAAAAAGTTGACTGAGGCTCAAAAGGCAAGACTCGTTATGGCATCATAAGCACTTGTTTTGCTGTGATTTATTTTATGCTTTTCCTGGGTATAATTATGAATGTTTTTCACTGTTTTTAGGCTCGAGCAACTCACATATGCCTGGACTGTGGATTCATATACACCTTATCAAAACCTTTTGAGGAGCAGGCAAGCTTTCTTTTCTTTTTTGTTGAACCATTATTCAACATCACAAGCACATTCATCTAGAAAGAGTTTCCTTCTCATGAAAACTGTTTTGTTTTTTTTGGTGGGGGGTTGGAGAATAAGGAGGAGAAAATAAAATTAATTAACATTCAATTATTTGTTTACACCGGAAATTTCCTGTTACTCTTCTGTTCTGCAGCCAGATGAGTACACGTGCCCACAGTGCAGAGCGCCGAAGAAGAGATTCGCAGGATATGATGTTAACACTGGGAAAGCAATTGGTGGGGGACTTCCTCCAATTGGTGTCATTATTGGGCTTATTGCTGGTGTTGGGGGAGTCGGAGCATTGCTCGTTTATGGTCTTCAATGAACAGTTCAAACCTATTGTTCCTTTTGTAATTCTTTCCCCTAAACGGCTTATATTGCATATTTGCATACGGTGTACTAAATCACAAGAGCTAAGAGTCTGAAAACCTCTATTGCACCATGAAATGAATTGTAAAGGTGGACTAGACATTAATACCTACTTCCAGCAATAGATTTATACCAAGGACCATCAAGCGTATCTATTTTGTTTTTTATTTTTTTTTTTAAGTATAGGAGGAGTTAGAGCTCATACCTGTCCTTAAAATATGTCATTTTTCTCTAGTTTGACCTTGGAAATAACAATAATAGAAGCCATTCAAATATAAGAAACATAGAATGACATATAAGATTGTTTAAAGTCAAAAAAACATTGGCATGCAACACCATGAGATAAATATTTTCTTGCTGGTGGTGGTTGTGGTACAAATATTTTTAGGTTCAATTTGAAGAGTAAAGCATACTATACTACAAATATTTTTTAGGGCAACTGAAGAAGGAATATGTACTTTTTCTCTTGTGCCTTTGATTTCTAATAATAAATCCTTGTCAAGGGAAATGAAAAAATAAATATATTTTGGGTAAATTATATTGGCATCCTTGTAGATTGGTCTAATTGCAAAGATATCACCTAAATTTTCTAAAATTACATTGACACCCTATCAGATCTTGTCCATAAACAAAAATAACAAAAAAAAAAAGATTTTCCATAATTACTCTTACTATATATCATTTTTTACTTATCATCCTCTCATATACTTAAACACTAATAAATGGATCATTTTCGAATTCAACCCACCAAATTCAAAACTGACATGATTAACCCATTTTATTTAATCGTGTTGAACTTCATTTCTCTTCTCATTTGTATGTGAACACGAACAACACGAAATTGACATGATTAACATATTTAACTGGTATTATAAAAATAAAATATTAATTATTTGTTATTGTTTATTAAACATTGACATAATTATTGAATAAAAAAGATGTTTTTACTCATTATTATTGCTATGTTTTTTAAGTTAATTTTTAATTTATAGAAAAAATATGAGCATTTATTCAATT
>CAUOFW020001591.1:735160-763573 GCA_963454935.2 Ilex paraguariensis
TGCACATTGATACAAATTTCTATCTTTGAAGGTGCAAATTGAGATTTTTTATCTTTGGGGATGCGCATTGATACAAATTTCTATCTTTGAAGGTGCAAATTGAGATTTTTGATCTTTGGGGTACACATTGATATAATTTTTATCTTTGAAAGTATAAATTAAATTTTTTGATATTTGAAGATGTAAATTGAGATTCGAAGAATCGTTCGGAGCGCATAATGAGATTAACCCAATTTTTTATACAAAGTTGATTGAGAGACAAACTCAAAACGACACGACCGATAAATTAGAGACGTTCACTAGCTTCCCGTTTCCTTCATCACTACACTTTCTCTCTTCTCTTTCTTGAACCAGTAACTGATCGTTGAACTCTTACTGTTCTGTACGGACGCAGAGAAAGAGTGGGTGTATATTTTGTGAGAAACAAGAGTGCGGTCTAGCCTAGTCGTTTAGTGTAGTCTAGTTTAGTCTAGAGAGAGAAAGAGGAAATGGAGAAAAAGGTCGTAGTGGTGTGCTCGCTTGCGGCGTTTCTAGGGCTACTCTCTGCTGCTTTGGGTTTTGTTGCAGAGGCCAAGAGGATAAAGGTGATCATAGAAAATGGGGGGCAAACTTCTCTTACTCTTTTTCGTCTCCCTTATTATTTGCGCACATCACGCATATATGCTAATAATTAGTGTTGAGGTAGATCTTCTATTGATATGCAATTTTATTGAGATGCTCTGCTATGGCTGTTTTGAAGAGGAATCTTTGTTGGTCTTTCCAACTGGATGATTTGGTTTTCTCGTTACTCAAATAGGCCTTTGCGGGACTGAAATTAAGCCGTGTTCCTCACCGGGCAAAATATTTCCATGACTTAAAAAATATCAGGACGAACAAGATAAAGTCGGATGTTATGAGATATTCTTACCCAAGATTGATGATATTGATAACACTGCTAGTTTGTTCAAATACCTTTCACTGATGCTTGCAGCTACATTTGTTTATAAATTCTTACATGAGGATACATTCAATGTTTGCAGCTAACCCCCCACCTCTTTTTCAATGTGATTTAAAAATTTATTTACTGCGTTAGAAATTGCTTCACGGGTTATGCCTCTTTGGCTGTCCTAATTGCCATGAACCGTGTTCGTTGTTCTTTCCGGCATTATTGGTAGCTAGTTGCACATGGGAACTGCTGTATGTTGCTTTCAATATGCATATAAATATAACTAGGAGTAATATTCTAAAACTTTTTCAAGGGGCCAGTGCTAGTTAATTTTGATGCGGATTGACTGATGACTACTTGAAGGAGTTACTCATCAATTTGAGAAACCAAGTGCATTTACTCACCACATAAATTACTCATCAGGTGGCCAGTCTCGCACCTCCCAACAGGAGGTCTGGAGTACAAGCCCTGTAAGAGGCTCTGTGGAGGCAAAGACCGTCTTCTGGTTGGATCTTAGTCCTAGGAATGATCCTCCCCGCTACTTAGCGGCTTTCATTTGTCTTACCCTTCGGAGTAACTAGATTTGTCATTCTACATTAGGGAGAAAATCGAAAAAAAAATAACCTAGGGATTTTATTAAAGTTGTTCTTATGATAAAGCATTAAGTTTTTTTCTTTTTCTGATGACGTGAAACCCCTTAGGGCAAGGGTCCTTTGGATCCACCTCTGCGAGGGTAAACATCGGATACTTGCACTCACCCGTCATCCAAGAATCAGTAAGAAGTGGCCTATTCATTCCCCAATAAATCAGTATATCACCCCTTCCCTGAGGAAGGCACAGGAGCACCCCCTTGAGCTTGGCTCATCGATTGAAAATCTTTCTACTCTTTATCGCATTTAGGACACACTGACGAGAGTCGAACCCAAGACATTTAGGTGTATTGTGCGTCTTAGAGTTAACTCCACAGCATTATACATACCAAAAGGTTCAAAGAAGGAATGTANACTCATCGATTGAAAATCTTTCTACTCTTTCTCGCATTTAGGACACACTGACGAGAGTCGAACCCAAGACATTTAGGTGTCTTAGAGTTAACTCCACAGCATTATACATACCAAAAGGTTCAAAGAAGGAATGTACATAAGTGTACATAACCTATTCACATCTAGACTATGCGGGGTAAGCCTAAAAGGTTTTTGCCTGCATCACAGAAAGGTGATTTTTTTTAATAGTTAGTTTTTTTTTCCCCCTCAGTTTCTTTTTTCCCATCCGTCTGGCATAATGCCCCGACCCTTTTTCGGATACGAGTTAACTCCCCTTGATACTTGAGGTAGTTTGCAATCCTTGAGATCAAGTTTAGTTCGGGTTGGGAGTTCAACTTGGACGTGCAGATCTATTCTAGAACTTCCCACAATTAATTGAATAAAATGGTCCCAATGATAACTGATAAGTCAATATCACCCAGTGTGCTCGTGCCATACATAACTATACAGTTTGAGTTTTTCATACAATTTGGAGTCAAAAATGGCCACAAATAGTTGTAGACATTGGATACATCCTACTTTTTGATTAAAAAAACTTCCACCATATTGTGCATGAAAAAAAATTAGGATGAGTACAAGAAAGAAGTACAAGAGGGGTTGACAGACTTGACAATTTACCAGATTCACTCAGTCAGAAAATCTCTACCAATGTGGACTCTAGATATGCAATTTAGACTTTGTCATTGTCCATAATACTAAGCAATTGTATTATTTTCTTCCCAATCTCAATGCCAACTATGTAACTGTCGACAATTTGTTTTCCTTTTAACTTATTTGTGTCTCAGTCTCGGGTATTATCTCGCCATCCTTCAGGCTTCATAGCAAAGGAGTCATCAATCCCTGGTTTTCAAAAGATTTGTAAATATGCTTTCTGATTCTCACTGTGTCCAACATCTAAAATCCTAGCTTTATTACACTGCAGAAATGCAATGCAACGATTGCATTTTAATTCAGTCCCTCTTAAGCCTCGAGGTTAAAGACTTCAATTCCATGGCTAATTTTATTTTTTTGAACTCTTTCAATTCAGCAGCATTAAGGACTTTACATATCAGAAGGGTCTCATTCTCATATATTAGGAGTAAATGCTTATAGGTTTTTTTTTGAAATGCTTGACTTTAATTAACTGCTCCACAGAGATTCAGAAATCGCTAATGTACTGTCTCCTCACTCACAAACTTGATATAGTGATTTGTGGAAATGGAAGTTGGTCAGAGAATCTGCTTCTCTTTCCTGCTTGGTGATTGAGTCTTCACTTGATTAAGGTTATGAATTCTTGTCTGCTGTTTAGAGAAAAGAAGAGGAAGAGAGAGAGGGAGGGAGTTGTTGGGTGATCTCTCATCGGTTGAGTAAGGAATCCTTCTTAATGCTCAGGACTATACAATTCTTGATATGGTTTAAGGAATACTATGCTACTAATTGCTTCCACTGTCATCTGTGGGATAATTCTCTTTTTTTGTAATACTTTTTTCTTTTATACTTTCACGATGCAGATTGTGGGTCTGTAGAGCAAAAGCATATTTGTCTTCTACGGCTTTATGATTCACACATTTTTTGAATGTTGTTTATTTTGTGTCACGATTATTTTGCAGGGTTATCAGGTTCAATATACCTCTCCTCCTGACTGTGTATACCCCAGGAGTCCAGCTATGG
The DNA here is from genome assembly GCA_963454935.2 of Ilex paraguariensis. Lineage (NCBI taxonomy): Eukaryota > Viridiplantae > Streptophyta > Magnoliopsida > Aquifoliales > Aquifoliaceae > Ilex > Ilex paraguariensis. The sequence continues at coordinate 738,779 of CAUOFW020001591.1, forward strand.
CCCTTGGATTAACTGCGGCTGCGGCTCTTATGATTTCTCAAATTATGATCAATGTTGCAACTGATTGCATTTGTTGTGGAAGAGGTCCTCATCAACCAAACACTAAATGGACACTAGCAGTGGTCTGCTGTGTTGTCTCCTGGTAATGTGGAACTTCACTAACGTTAGTGCTAAGATGCAAGGCTTTGTCTGAACTCTCAATACAAGGATCATGTGCCAACTGAAACAGATTACAATTGTTATCTAATTCTGAAGATGTCATTGGATTGAGATGTCTCCAACTTCCAGTGATTTGGATAAGACACTGCAGATTTGATTATTGGCTAAACCAAACTCTGACTAATACACCAACCCTTGTTCTTCTTAAATTGCCTACCATGAATTCATCAAAGCATCATTGTCGGATCACATGTTATTGTGTAGAACATCTAGGTCCATTGACATGAGGNTTTCTATCTTTGAAGGTATAAATTAAAATTTTTGATCTTTAAAGATGTAAATTGAGATTCGAACAATCTTTCGGCGCGTGATTAACCCAATTTTTTATACAGAGTTGATTGAGATACAGAGTTGATTGAGAGACAAACTCAAAACGACACGACCGATAAATTAGAGACGTTCACTAGCTTCCCGTTTCCTTCATCACTACACTTTCTCTCTTCTCTTTCTTGAACCAGTAACTGATCGTTGAACTCTTACTGTTCTGTACGGACGCAGAGAAAGAGTGGGTGTATCTTTTGTGAGAAACAAGAGTGCGGTCTAGCCTAGTCGTTTAGTCTAGTCTAGTTTAGTCTAGAGAGAGAAAGAGGAAATGGAGAAAAAGGTCGTAGTGGTGTGCTCGCTTGCGGCGTTTCTAGGGCTACTCTCTGCTGCTTTGGGTTTTGTTGCAGAGGCCAAGAGGATAAAGGTGATCATAGAAAATGGGGGGCAAACTTCTCTTACTCTTTTTCGTCTCCCTTATTATTTGCGCACATCACGCATATATGCTAATAATTAGTGTTGAGGTAGATCTTCTATTGATATGCAANTCTTATTTTTTGCGCACATCACGCATATATGCTAATAATTAGTGTTGAGGTAGATCTTCTATTGATATGCAATTTTATTGAGATGCTCTGCCATGGCTGTTTTGAAGAGGAATCTTTGTTGGTCTTTCCAACTGGATGATTTGGTTTTCTCGTTACTCAAATAGGCCTTTGTGGGACTGAAATTAAGCCGCGTTCCTCACCGGGCAAAATATTTCCATGACTTAAAAAATATCAGGACGAACAAGATAAAGTCGGATGTTATGAGATATTCTTACCCAAGATTGATGATATTGATAACACTGCTAGTTTGTTCAAATACCTTTCACTGATGCTTGCAGCTACATTTGTTTATAAATTCTTACATGAGGATACATTCAATGTTTGCAGCTAACCCCCCACCTCTTTTTCAATGTGATTTAAAAATTTATTTACTGCGTTAGAAATTGCTTCACGGGTTATGCCTCTTTGGCTGTCCTAATTGCCATGAACCGTGTTCGTTGTTCTTTCCGGCATTATTGGTAGCTAGTTGCACATGGGAACTGCTGTATGTTGCTTTCAATATGCATATAAATATAACTAGGAGTAATATTCTAAAACTTTTTCAAGGGGCCAGTGCTAGTTAATTTTGATGCGGATTGACTGATGACTACTTGAAGGAGTTACTCATCAATTTGAGAAACCAAGTGCATTTACTCACCACATAAATTACTCATCAGGTGGCCAGTCTCGCACCTCCCAACAGGAGGTCTGGAGTACAAGCCCTGTAAGAGGCTCTGTGGAGGCAAAGACCGTCTTCTGGTTGGATCTTAGTCCTAGGAATGATCCTCCCCGCTACTTAGCGGCTTTCATTTGTCTTACCCTTCGGAGTAACTAGATTTGTCATTCTACATTAGGGAGAAAATCGAAAAAAAAATAACCTAGGGATTTTATTAAAGTTGTTCTTATGATAAAGCATTAAGTTTTTTTCTTTTTCTGATGACGTGAAACCCCTTAGGGCAAGGGTCCTTTGGATCCACCTCTGCGAGGGTAAACATCGGATACTTGCACTCACCCGTCATCCAAGAATCAGTAAGAAGTGGCCTATTCATTCCCCAATAAATCAGTATATCACCCCTTCCCTGAGGAAGGCACAGGAGCACCCCCTTGAGCTTGGCTCATCGATTGAAAATCTTTCTACTCTTTATCGCATTTAGGACACACTGACGAGAGTCGAACCCAAGACATTTAGGTGTATTGTGCGTCTTAGAGTTAACTCCACAGCATTATACATACCAAAAGGTTCAAAGAAGGAATGTACATAAGTGTACATAACCTATTCACATCTAGACTATGCGGGGTAAGCCTAAAAGGTTTTTGCCTGCATCACAGAAAGGTGATTTTTTTTAATAGTTAGTTTTTTTTTCCCCCTCAGTTTCTTTTTTCCCATCCGTCTGGCATAATGCCCCGACCCTTTTTCGGATACGAGTTAACTCCCCTTGATACTTGAGGTAGTTTGCAATCCTTGAGATCAAGTTTAGTTCGGGTTGGGAGTTCAACTTGGACGTGCAGATCTATTCTAGAACTTCCCACAATTAATTGAATAAAATGGTCCCAATGATAACTGATAAGTCAATATCACCCAGTGTGCTCGTGCCATACATAACTATACAGTTTGAGTTTTTCATACAATTTGGAGTCAAAAATGGCCACAAATAGTTGTAGACATTGGATACATCCTACTTTTTGATTAAAAAAACTTCCACCATATTGTGCATGAAAAAAAATTAGGATGAGTACAAGAAAGAAGTACAAGAGGGGTTGACAGACCTGACAATTTACCAGATTCACTCAGTCAGAAAATCTCTACCAATGTGGACTCTAGATATGCAATTTAGACTTTGTCATTGTCCATAATACTAAGCAATTGTATTATTTTCTTCCCAATCTCAATGCCAACTATGTAACTGTCGACAATTTGTTTTCCTTTTAACTTATTTGTGTCTCAGTCTCGGGTATTATCTCGCCATCCTTCAGGCTTCATAGCAAAGGAGTCATCAATCCCTGGTTTTCAAAAGATTTGTAAATATGCTTTCTGATTCTCACTGTGTCCAACATCTAAAATCCTAGCTTTATTACACTGCAGAAATGCAATGCAACGATTGCATTTTAATTCAGTCCCTCTTAAGCCTCGAGGTTAAAGACTTCAATTCCATGGCTAATTTTATCTTTTTGAACTCTTTCAATTCAGCAGCATTAAGGACTTTACATATCAGAAGGGTCTCATTCTCATATATTAGGAGTAAATGCTTATAGGTTTTTTTTTGAAATGCTTGACTTTAATTAACTGCTCCACAGAGATTCAGAAATCGCTAATGTACTGTCTCCTCACTCACAAACTTGATATAGTGATTTGTGGAAATGGAAGTTGGTCAGAGAATCTGCTTCTCTTTCCTGCTTGGTGATTGAGTCTTCACTTGATTAAGGTTATGAATTCTTGTCTGCTGTTTAGAGAAAAGAAGAGGAAGAGAGAGAGGGAGGGAGTTGTTGGGTGATCTCTCATCGGTTGAGTAAGGAATCCTTCTTAATGCTCAGGACTATACAATTCTTGATATGGTTTAAGGAATACTATGCTACTAATTGCTTCCACTGTCATCTGTGGGATAATTCTCTTTTTTTGTAATACTTTTTTCTTTTATACTTTCACGATGCAGATTGTGGGTCTGTAGAGCAAAAGCATATTTGTCTTCTACGGCTTTATGATTCACACATTTTTTGAATGTTGTTTATTTTGTGTCACGATTATTTTGCAGGGTTATCAGGTTCAATATACCTCTCCTCCTGACTGTGTATACCCCAGGAGTCCAGCTATGGCCCTTGGATTAACTGCGGCTGCGGCTCTTATGATTTCTCAAATTATGATCAATGTTGCAACTGATTGCATTTGTTGTGGAAGAGGTCCTCATCAACCAAACACTAAATGGACACTAGCAGTGGTCTGCTGTGTTGTCTCCTGGTAATGTGGAACTTCACTAACGTTAGTGCTAAGATGCAAGGCTTTGTCTGAACTCTCAATACAAGGATCATGTGCCAACTGAAACAGATTACAATTGTTATCTAATTCTGAAGATGTCATTGGATTGAGATGTCTCCAACTTCCAGTGATTTGGATAAGACACTGCAGATTTGATTATTGGCTAAACCAAACTCTGACTAATACACCAACCCTTGTTCTTCTTAAATTGCCTACCATGAATTCATCAAAGCATCATTGTCGGATCACATGTTATTGTGTAGAACATCTAGGTCCATTGACATGAGGACTTGACATGATATCCTAGTTTCAGTGTGATATAATTCTCAAGGCGTTCCCTTTAATTACTCTTACAATCTTGACTGCCAAAAATATTAAATTATACTCCCCTTCATCCCTTCATCAGAGTTGTGTTGGATATATTGTCGATTTTTGCAAAATGGCACAAAATCTGTCTTTCTTGACGTTACTTTGATGCATAACCATTTATTTAAGGAATCTCCTCTTGTGTAGCATGTTGATTTGGGATGGTCTTTTAATACATTTACTGTGCATCCTTTTTGTTTAATCAATACAAGAACTGCAGCATGTATGGTGTCCTTGTGTTTGGGAATGCTCCTTTGTTGGAAAATAGTCAAGTTGATAATTTAGTGTTTGGAGTGCAAGTTTTCAAAAAAAAAAAAAAATTCTTGCAAGCAAAAACTGGAAATTGGCCGTGATAGCATCTGAAAACATTAGTTGGGTTTAGGTTTGCATAACTATATTCCAACACACTTTTGCTCAGTTTCTTTACAACTATGAAAAGGGTTGGTTGATCTTGTTTTCCCTTTTACAAAAAAGTGCATGCTGTGTGTGACTTGCAAATAGACTGTTCTTGACAGTTCAATGTCATACAGGATCACATTTGTTGTAGCATTCCTGCTGCTGCTAACCGGTGCGGCACTCAATGATCAACATGGCGAAGAGAACATGTACTTTGGAAACTATGATTGCTTTGTTGTAAAGCCTGGTGTCTTTGCAGGAGCTGCTGTCTTGTCCCTTGCGAGTGTTCTTCTCGGAATTCTCTACTACCTCACCTTGACTTCAGCAAAGAACATAAATGATCCACGGGGTGGACCTGCTACTCCTAATCCATCTAGCATTGCCATGGGACAACCCCAATTCCCACCGCAGAACACCCAAAATCCAGTTTTTGTGCATGAAGATACCTTTATGAGGCGACAATTCACTTGATCACTTGTAATTGTACGGCAACATACTTGGATCAGTCTCAGAAGCTACCACATTGATAAAAAAGGATATTTGTTTTAGGGTCATTGAGTTGGGGGCGGCTCGTTGTCAATGAAATCCGCCTCGCATGTTGGCCTCTGTAGAATTGTAGTTCTTACTCCCCCATCCCAGTGTTTTATAGATGGAATGTCAAAGTCTTAAATGTTACATCCTTTTGAGCCATAAACAACTCAAATGTTCACTGTAATGGTGGTGTACATTAGTATTGTTGCGTGGTATTATCGACTGGTAATATATAAACAAATGAAGAAGTAAATTTTACATAAGTCNTCTTCTTAAATTGCCTACCATGAATTCATCAAAGCATCATTGTCGGATCACATGTTATTGTGTAGAACATCTAGGTCCATTGACATGAGGACTTGACATGATATCCTAGTTTCAGTGTGATATAATTCTCAAGGCGTTCCCTTTAATTACTCTTACAATCTTGACTGCCAAAAATATTAAATTATACTCCCCTTCATCAGAGTTGTGTTGGATATATTGTCGATTTTTGCAAAATGGCACAAAATCTGTCTTTCTTGACGTTACTTTGATGCATATCCATTTATTTAAGGAATCTCCTCTTGTGTAGCATGTTGATTTGGGATGGTCTTTTAATACATTTACTGTGCATCCTTTTTGTTTAATCAATACAAGAACTGCAGCATGTATGGTGTCCTTGTGTTTGGGAATGCTCCTTTGTTGGAAAATAGTCAAGTTGATAATTTAGTGTTTGGAGTGCAAGTTTTCAAAAAAAAAAAAAAATTCTTGCAAGCAAAAACTGGAAATTGGCCGTGATAGCATCTGAAAACATTAGTTGGGTTTAGGTTTGCATAACTATATTCCAACACACTTTTGCTCAGTTTCTTTACAACTATGAAAAGGGTTGGTTGATCTTGTTTTCCCTTTTGCAAAAAAGTGCATGCTGTGTGTGACTTGCAAAGAGACTGTTCTTGACAGTTCAATGTCATACAGGATCACATTTGTTGTAGCATTCCTGCTGCTGCTAACCGGTGCGGCACTCAATGATCAACATGGCGAAGAGAACATGTACTTTGGAAACTATGATTGCTTTGTTGTAAAGCCTGGTGTCTTTGCAGGAGCTGCTGTCTTGTCCCTTGCGAGTGTTCTTCTCGGAATTCTCTACTACCTCACCTTGACTTCAGCAAAGAACATAAATGATCCACGGGGTGGACCTGCTACTCCTAATCCATCTAGCATTGCCATGGGACAACCCCAATTCCCACCGCAGAACACCCAAAATCCAGTTTTTGTGCATGAAGATACCTTTATGAGGCGACAATTCACTTGATCACTTGTAATTGTACGGCAACATACTTGGATCAGTCTCAGAAGCTACCACATTGATAAAAAAGGATATTTGTTTTAGGGTCATTGAGTTGGGGGCGGCTCGTTGTCAATGAAATCCGCCTCGCATGTTGGCCTCTGTAGAATTGTAGTTCTTACTCCCCCATCCCAGTGTTTTATAGATGGAATGTCAAAGTCTTAAATGTTACATCCTTTTGAGCCATAAACAACTCAAATGTTCACTGTAATGGTGGTGTACATTAGTATTGTTGCGTGGTATTATCGACTGGTAATATATAAACAAATGAAGAAGTAAATTTTACATAAGTTAATAACTATTTATTCGTATAAGCAAATAATTATTTACTCTTATTTTATGTAAGTTAATAATTACTCAAATGAGGTTTATTTTGTCTATTTGGGGTTTTATTATTAATTGATAATACTATGTCATTAATATTGATATAATATCATCGTTCTAATAAATACTCTTTCTTTGCATGCACGTGTTTGTGAGTTAAACATGTTATACTGGCTCATGGAACCAACACCCACATCCCTCGTTTTCTTCTTGTTCTTTTCTCCCTCTTCGATGTCACAGAGAGAGATGGTGTAATTAATTGTCAGAGCAAATCTTAAAATACTTTTCTTTTTTAAATAAAATTTAACCCCAAATGACTAAAAAATAATCTTAAATTACTTTTTTTTAGGGTTAATCGTAAATTACACCTTAAAAGATTTCATGAATCTCAATTTGCACCTTCAAAAATATAAATCTATGTCAATGTGCGCCTACAGTCGTCAAATTACCGTATAAAATTAAATGAATAAATTATGCCTATACCCCCTCCAATTTGTTACTTAATAACTGGGTAACCTCACATTTTAAATATTATACTTAGATCATTTACGTTTGTGCCCTTGTAACACATAATTACCTGTCGTCAATATTCGTTTAAGTAACCGTTAAAAAATATGATGTCATCATAATAAATAACTATAATTTCTATAGTATCCTTTATTTTTGTAGGTCCATTATATTCTAAAGTTCAAAATCAAAGTTATCATTTGAATACCTAATATAATACATGTATTATATAATGTTCAAAAGTATTGATATTATATAATATTCTTTTTATGCAATAAATACATAACTTGAACGGAATTATTTGGATGCTGCATTAGGAGAACACTTTTAATTATATTTGGATTTTTAGGGGTATAAGTGTAATATTTCAAATGTGAGGAGTCCAGATGATTAAGTGACAAACATTACGGAGTTTAAGTGTAATTTACTCATTTAGTTTTATATGGTAAACTTAGTGTATGTTAGTTTTAGATGCTTGATACAAATTTATAACTTTGAGAGTATAAATTACTAGTATTTTTAATTTTTAAGGATATAAATTAAAATTCGGGAGACTTATACCCTTTTNCATTTGAAGGCGCGCAGAGTGTGGATCCTTGGTCCCTCCCCGCTGTAGACCCCACTTCCTCTGTCCATTTATTCATTTCATTTCATTTCATTAAACCCCGTCTTCTTCTTCTTCTTTTCTTCTCCGTTTGAACTTTCGATGAAGCGCCTTGCTGATTATTACCGAAGAATCTCCATTTCGGTCGTCCCAATTGTCTCCCAGCTATTCTCTGATTGATTGAGGTGCTTTCCAAATTCTCTTTTGCATTCATTTTCGTATCAGTTTCACTTTCCTATACCAAAATTCGAGAGATGTATATATGTACAAATACATATGGCAGAATAATTTATTTTATTTATACGAAAGTAGTCTTCCAGATCATTTGGGGTCTAAAGAAATAAGCCAAGCAGCTCTATCTGCATTCACCTTGCGTGCGGGGAAAAAAAAAAAACCCCTGTCTGCATCAAGTATGGTTCAACATTGATAAAAAAAAAAAAACCTGAAAAACCCTAGAAATCAACTGTCCAACTTCAGCGTGATTGGTTGATATCAAAAATCTTGAATTGAATATGCTTTTCCTCGTGTTTTTAACCAATGCTGAGGATTTCCAACCATTTGAGAATTGGTTTATATATGTGTACATGTATGTATGCTTATACGTATTAAAGGAGATGGCTACCCATATACACAAATTTGCACAAACTCTGAAGATGCAGAATATCTGTTGTGGTCTTTGCTTCTTAGTCTTCCTTTTTTGCAACATCTTTGCTTTTTGTGTAATCAGTCGTCATTTACACAGGCTTCCTTTAAAGTTCGATCAGATGTATAGGGTAAAGGGCTTGCGTTGTTTTGCCCAGTTGCCCCTAACCACTCTGGAGGGAACCAAATGGAGCATATCACCTTATTCTATGGCCAAGAAACATCGAAACGGTGTCTCTGATCCTGAAAATATTCCACTCCTATCATTGCAACCACAAAGAGGAAATGCAGGCGAAACATTGAGCTTTGCTAAAAGTGCGTTATGGATATTTAAATTGCCTCATTGTTCAGAATTAAGAGTCCTTGGGCCAAAACCATATGCAGTGACTGTATCTCGTCAATATGGACAAGGTGTACAAGCTTGTCCAAACTTAAATAGAGATTTTCTGGTACAGCTCTGGGTTGCAGATAAAAAAATGAAAAGGTCCAGAGGAAGAAGACGACGAAAAATTGTTAACTATGCAAATCATGGAGAAGCAGTTTTTGGTAATCAGCCTTCTTTCCAGGATTCTTTGGGAAGATGGTTTTCAGCCACGTCTGTTACGGGTAAAGAATCTTATGGTCAGGTGAAGCAAGTTCTGAAGCAACCACCTCCTAGTCAAGCAGTCACTGGTATTCTGGAACCAGCATCTATGGAGGAGGTGAAGTTGGGCCTGCCTTTATTTTCTTAAAATAGCTATTAACCTATAATCAAAAAATACCCTGTGATTTATTATTGTTTCTTACTGCTTAAGTAGGTTGATTTGTTTCAAACTGGGCTAGTTTTTTTTTTTGCTGTTGCTTGTTTCAATGTTTAGCTTTTTTTGTATGTTGTTCCTGGTGAATAACTTGTAGTTTATCCGAGACGGAACTATACAAATGAAAGGATAATGATAAATCCTTTGGCTAAGGAAAAACAACATTATCAAACGAATGCACAAGCACACACACGAAAGAGAAGTAAAAAAGAAAAGTAGAAGTGAGGAGCTGAACTACTGTTTCTTTCTTAAGAGGAACCCCTCAACCACGCTCCCCAGTAAAATCCAATGAGTAGAGAAGCCACTTTTAATTTTTAAACTCTCAAGGTTGTATACTCTTCTTTTTTGCTTGGGTGAAGGAGAATAAATACATGATTGGCGTTGTTATGCATCATGCCACAAAAGAGGAGAAGAATNTGCTCCCCAGTAAAATCCAATGAGTAGAGAAGCCACTTTTAATTTTTAAACTCCCAAGGTTGTATACTCTTCTTTTTTGCTTGGGTGAAGGAGAATAAATACATGATTGGCGTTGTTATGCATCATGCCACAAAAGAGGAGAAGAATATAACTAACACATTGCACATGGAGAATCTCCTTTCAGCAGGCAGTGATGCAAAATCAAAGTATGCCTGTTACCCATCGTTGCTGAAGAAAATACAGGACTGACACCCCGAATGGAATCTTCTCACTTAGAGTTCTAACACTACTATGTTCTGGCACGTACTGCTAACATGTGTTGGTGATCCAGAAATACGTCTTTCCAATTATAGATAATGATCACATGGGTATATGTGTGTGTCACTATAGGATTGTATTACTCACTATGACTTTTAGACGCTTGGAACTTCTAGCAGATGGCTACCTATGATTGTTTGTTCTTTCCTCTCTGAAATTGTGATGTTCTTGAGTATATCTTTTGTTGTTTTACATATGTTTGGAATCTATAAGGATTATTTACTTTCAATTTTATGTTCTTGTAGGCTACAGTTGCACCTCTTCTTGCGAGATCCAATTTGCTAATTACTAGGGATATAGAATGGGCCAATCTTGTACTTGGTTTTGAGCAGGTAATTTTTAATCTTTATAAATTTGTTTACCTCCATCTATATAAGCATTTACTTGAATGTGGCAAATGATGATATTCTTTTTTAATGGTTCACGAATTCCTTAAAAAGTCTTGTTGTTTGATTTTTTTTAAAATCTAAGCCACTAACAAATGAATTGGTTTTTGTTGTATGCTATGGAATTCTAAATTGAAGCATGACATCCTTCTTATATGTTTCCTGCCACAAGGAAAAGAGAAAGAAATAAGAGAAAAATAAAAAGTAATCATTCCCTTTTTGATGGCAGGATGCTGTGATATGTTCACTGTTTAGGGCCCTCATCATTATTATTTTTCTTTCTTCACATTACTTATTTAGTTGTTGTGTCACCTTTTTGGTCAATCGACTTATTGAATTTCACCTCCACTGAAGACTTCACAGTTAATTGCAGTTTTCATTTATAATTTGTTATTTAGTACTCTGAGTTTCTTATTCTGTTCAACTCAGTTGGCGTCTACTGACATATTTTTATAATTTTCTTGTCTGTACTTGTCTCTATTTTCNTTTCACAGTTAATTGCAGTTTTCATTTATAATTTGTTATTTAGTACTCTGAGTTTCTTATTCTGTTCAACTCGGTTGGCGTCTACTGACATATTTTTATAATTTTCTTGTCTGTACTTGTCTCTATTTTCATGTGCAAACAAGTATTTCATACATCTAGTCTGGACTTGGTTGTCCAGAATTCAGTCTGTTCACATATTGCCAAGTTCCTAGTCAGGTTTTAGAAAGTTGATACAGATGCTTGAAGCAGTGATGCTCGATCCAAAGGTTGGGTAGATGGCGGTTACTTGGAAACTTTACTTGGCTTCTTATAGTATGATGTGAATATTAGTAACATAATCATTTTGTCTGCATCCATGTGCACTCTTTTCGCCCCCTTTCTTTATTTGTCTTTGGAACATATAAATGATTTTGTGTTATTTGATGAATGTTGGTCTAATCGAGATAATCATATGATTGTAGGCCATTTTAATTAGATTTTAATGGTTCAATCAGTTCAATAGTTTTTTGTCTCAGTTTTCCTAAAAGATAGATAGAAGGATAAAATTTCATTGGTCTTTAAGTCATAACTAAGATTATGTTTTTTGGTGAACAACTCCCTGTCTGTATCAACCAAGTATAATGTAAATCTAATTAGCCCTATTTTCAATTTTATGAGTTCCAAATATGTGGTTGACAGACTCATTATTTTTTTTTGGTCTGCCATGAATAGTGAGTACAATTTAGGTGCTTCTCGATTCAGAAACACTTTTTTAGCTCCAAGCTTTATTCAATTGATCATATCTTAGTTGATGAATGGGGAGCCTCTGTGTCGATGTATATTTTCCTTGCACTTTTGCATTTTTCTAGCATTCCCTTGTCTATTTTGCCCTCACCTATAGTTTCCTAGGCTTCCATTTGTGTTTTGCCAATAATTATCTTCTTGAATTGCAGGAGAATAAATATGCAATAGTTGATGTATGCTATCCTCAATCGGTATGTAGCCTTTTCATTTCACATAATCGTATTAAGTTCTGCCTTGCACAGAGTTCAGTTTTAATCATAATGACTCATACTGTACGATTAGTGCTCGTATGGAATTTTTGGAATTGATATTGTTTTTTCAGCCTGTAGGTTTTATTCGTGAGCAGAGTAATGTCATTGCCAGACAGGTATACTTCCAATTTTTCCAGTTTCCATTTATGTTAACACTACATTCTATATCTCTTGGTCGGTATTTTTGCTTTTCACCTCGAGGTTTGGAAGCCTACATTGCCTCTATGTCTCCATGATGCGCCTTTTGTCCTTGCTGATTCATTGGTCAATAAATATTCAATTTAGTTCAGGTTCTTTGATGTACCTTACTGACAGTGTTTTATCATCGATCATTGTGAATGACCAGAAGTCACTTTTTTCCTTTATCACTTTCACGTTGTAGAGCACTGTCTTGGTGCAGTTAATATGAGAAGCCCAGGCAATAACACTGTTTATTCCACATAATATCTGAGAAATATACATCGCACAACTAAAGTTGTAAGGTTTAACAATTGTCTTCATGTCAAACAAAAGGATTCTTGCACTCTCTTGCTTGAATGGATTGACATTTGTGGATGGTGGTTCATTCGGGATTCTTATATCTATATTTTGGACTACTGACAAAGTAGTATGCTCAGAAGTCAAGCAAGTCCAAAAGACTTGCTACTTTTTTGGGACCTGCGAAACCCATCAACCTGAACCAAATCACATAAGCAGGCCAACAGTGGATAGCTTACAGTGACAGAGAATTTGACACCACAGAAACACAGCTATCAAAACTATTCCTAAGATAAAAAAAAAATTAACTGAGGGCAGCAGTAACATTAACTAGGTTGGCCTTCAAATCTTTTTTTTGCCATCTCTTGTTTTCCCAGCAATTTTTTCATCTTAAATGTTAAAGTTACTTGTGCACATGGTATTTCGAGCATCCTTTTTGATAGCGACAATTTTGCAATGACGGAGAACTACAAACTGGGGTGAGAAATTATGAAAACAAAAACAGAAAACTCGTTGGCTAACCACTTCAATTTGTGCTCGTCTTTAGATTATTTCCCTGCCAAAAAAAAAGAAAGAAAAACAATCTCATAGTTCATTACAATAGCAATACACCCTACATTGTCTTCCGTTCTCACTTCTCAAACAAAGAAAATTCTTTTCTAAGTCTTCGGGGCAAGCAAAGTCTATCTCCATGCCACGACACATAGATACAAAAACTATAAAATCTATGACCCTAATTGCTGAAGTAGACATCAATGCTGAAAAATCAACTATGTCAGCCATGGATGTATATCAGCAACCACATTAATAAAATATTTGAAACGAACCTAAATCAAGCTTATTTTGTTTCACTTTTTTAGCCCAAAACCACCTTACTTAAATTAAGCTTCCATTTAGATTAAGAAAGCAAAACACTGATCTATATGTAGATAAATACATAGATCTCTGAATACATAGAGAGTATATAGTTCAAATATTACCTTTTAGAGAGAGATGATGTTGGATCTGAGAGAGAGAGAGAGAGAGACCAAGTAGAGATGGAGAGGAGAGATCGAGATGCAAGGATGGAGAAAGACGGTATTTCATGAGAGAGAGAGAGACAGACAGACAGACGAGATAGGTGAGTTTGACAAAGAAACGAGTTTTTATACTTCCCATAAAAAAGAGAATTTTTTGTTGCTAAGGGAGTTCGAAGGCAAGATCTCATTAAATCCCCCATGCATGCGCGTTGTTTGCGTTTTCTGGTGTTTTTGAAAACACATTTTTCTTGTTTGCATTTTTGGGCCTTGTTTTCAAAATAACTTTGCCTTAAAAAAAACGGAAACACATCCCAAACGAGTTATTATTATTAATTTTTTTTAAAAAAATTGAAAAACACACAAACAGACGATTACCAAACGCAAACTTAATTTAGGACTATCCAACTATCTTTTCCTCCCCTGCCTTTAGGTGAGGTGACTCTTGGAAAAAAAATGGAATTTCCAAGAACTCCTTTCTTAAACCTTGGTATAGGTTTGCCTTGTGTTTTTAGAGCGGTTTTTCTTTGCCAGCTTTTTCATGTTAAATTTCTCTTTTACTCTTCCTCATTGGATTTTTGAATTGCATGCTTGTTTAGTCCAAGTCAAATCAAATTTTCTTTTATCATTTGGGGCTATCATCTGCTTGTATTTTTGGCCATCCAACTGTAGATGGACTCCTGAAAATAGAACTCATCTTGATTTTTTTTTTAATAAAAGTATGTTCTCTTAGAAACAATCAAGGCTCATTGTTTTGTTGCTGCTCTTAGTATTTTATAATTTTTCTTTAACAGTAGAGGACGACTTGTCCTCTTTTGTGCCCACTCTATATTATGATTAATATTACTCTTTGGCTTATGATAAAAAAATGCCTTTTGGGAAATAGTAAAAGGAAGACAAATTGGTGATTTGATATACCAGATATGCTTCTGCTACATGGAATCTTTAGAAGTTTCACTATTCTCTATTTCCAATTGGTGGGGAGGAGATGGCAGTGGGTGGGTAGAGCGATATGTTGACGTTGGAAGATGATGATGATGATAGTTGTAATGGAAAGGGTGGTGATCTGATGATGAAGGTTGTGGTGTGGATGCTTGGTTTTTGCGCATGGAGGAGTGATAGGCCCAAGGTGGAGGAGGTATTTGAGTGTGTAGACTTCCTGACAGAATTTTTGTTTTGTGGCGAGGAAAATGTTGGAAGTAAAACTGGTGGTGGGCTGGGATGAAAGTGGTCATGATGGTGGTTTGGCAGAGTTGGAAGAAGTGATGTTGGAATAAGGGAGCAATAACAAAGCAAAACATATATTTGAAATCAGAAATTTTAAAAATTGAAAAAAAAAGAGGTTTTACCAAACTTTGGATATTTCTTTAATATGGCAAATAAATCTGGATCAACAACTAAAATCTTTGCAAATGATCCCTAATATTGCTATACAATCAAGAAAATAAAAAGATCTCACGACATTATAAATTCTGGTTGGAAAGACGGAATGAGGAAAAAAAAGAAGAGAGATTGGATACATTCCAACAGATAGTTGACTGACAAGGTTTTCATGACCAGGAAGTAATTTGATTACAATAGTGTGCAGGTTTAGATATGAACCTAGAAACTGAACTTTTTTTTTTTTAATTTCATTAAGTACTGGACTGTTAGGTATGAACCTAGAAGCTGGACTTGTTTTCCAGTAAGTGGTGGACTTTTTTTTTTTGTTTTTTTTAAAACTTATTGTGTACGTGGGTACTGTTCTATTATGATGCTCTTTTTACCTGAAGCCTTTGTTGATTTAAATGATCACAGAATATAAATAGTGAAGTGATTATTAAGAATATTTCATGTTTTAATCGTACATCGCCTTTACCTTTTGAACTGCAGAATATAGGAAATTCTTAAGTCTTTGATATTCTCTTTTCTAACCTTGATGGTTGTCATGCTTCACGCCAGTTGCTTCGTCTACGGCGCCCTTTTATGGCTTACATAACTGATGCCCTCGGTACCGAGCTCTTTAAAGTAAGAACTTCATATTTCTTTTGAAATGTCTGATAGAGTAATCCACTATAGTTTGCTGCCATTTGTAACTTTAGGATTTACCTATTCCTGATGCCTAAATTTAGGTTAGGAGGCCGTTTTGGTGGATAACCAGCTCAATTTATGCAGAGATAGATGGCAAGGTGTGATAATCTGCAATTTCATATTAGTGAGATATCATGGTTTCTTATTACACTACTATGAGACAATTTTTGGCAATTAAGCATAAATTTAGGTTCTTATCATTTCAATTATTGTTTCCAGGAAATCGGTGTCGTTCACAGAAGATGGCATCTTTGGAAGAGGATTTATGATTTGTACTTGGGGTATTTTTTTCAGTGATCCTTCTTTCATTTGTATCTCTGTTGATTATTTGTATGATTCAAGGTTTATGCCTTCTATCCCATGACTGGAATAATTGAGTTAGAGGCACGAAACAGTTTTGAGCTGATTCATTACGAATTTGAGAAGTTGGAAACAGGCTCTTAATCCCGCAATAGCATTACTAGTTTGTTGGTCTTGAATGCCAAGAGTTACTACCTTCGATTATTGTAGAAGGATGACCTCTTTGTCAATTTAATTGTTTATGCACATTAGTTTAGTTTGGCAATATTTAACTTTGAAGATTATCCTCAAGAATTTTCCATGAAGCTATATGTTACAGGGGTTGAGATACGTAGGAGACTGTAATTTGCAATAAAAAGAAATGTCACTGTTTTAGAATCAAACAGTTCATTGATTGTATTTACTGGCATTTCCTATTCATGACTTGCCCCTACATTTTCTGTCTTGTGTGGCAAGGGATACCACTCAAGGACTTCTGGTGAATCCATTTTAATAATTAATTTGATGGAAGAGCTTCGTCTTATGCTTCTATATCTTTCGGTCATATTTGTGTAGCAATAAGCAGTTTGCAGTGGTTGAGAATCCTGGCTTTTGGAACTGGACATTCACTTTGAAGGACATTGATGGGAATGTGCTGGCTCAGATAGATCGTGATTGGAGAGGTTTTGGTTTTGAGGTTGTCTCTTTACTTTTTAGTGGCCTCATGTTACACGCTTTATTAGTTGTCTGCCTTTGTTAACTTAGTTACCTGAGCACATGAGAAAGTGTGTTTTCCCTTCTCTGTATGAACAAAGACTTTTAATTTTTTTGTTATTCTGTTCGGTGGTCTAAGCCCGTTTGTCACAGCTAATTATTCTATAGCTGTGGATAGCTTATGAATTTATTTGTTTACACAACTAATTGCATTGAGAAGAGGAAGTGGGATCTATATACTGTTGTTGGATGCTGTTATTATTTTTGGTGATGTTGTGATTGCTATTAGTTTTTGAAAGGTGTCTGTCCTTCTGTGGGAAAATAACTTCATACATGCTTAAATGTCAACATGGTCAAAAGTAATCGTTAAAGTGTGTGTGGAATTATATTGATATTTTAATTACAAATGATCAGATTCAGTGAGTTCTAAGAAATTGGATTTGAGAATATTTGGGCCTCTTCATCCTTGTTAAATTGGGCAAGTTTCTCACTCTCTCTCTCTTTCCCCCCAAAAGAAACATTTGGGCTCATTCATGTGAATGTTGTAGGGTGCGGCACTCAAGGATCGAAATTTTGTTTTGGAAATGTTTCACAAACATTTCAAAAAAGAATTGAAACAAAGAAAAAATTGAAAATTTGTTTCTAAAACATATGAAACACCTCGAACACAGGAAATTTGATTCCTTGATGGTACTTAATGGTCTATCTGTTGATCCCAAAGGATTAATTAAAATAATGATTGCTTTCAAACCAAGTTGCAAGTTGACATGAGGATGAGGAAGAAAAGAGATAGGAGAGGGAAAAGATTGGGTTCCAGTGATTGGACGCCATTTCCGAGTAAGACAGAAGAGCGGTAGAAAGAGGAGAAATAAATTTGGATTGTGATTTGTCTAGAACTTAAACTCTCTCAAACTTTGATGATTGTAAATGTTGTGATGTGGAATCAGTACACTGCACACCAAACTCAACATGGCTGGCAAAGAGTACCCACCATTGTTGTGAAACAATATCCAATATCGGGTTTCTGTGTCTAGGACTTTTGACTTTTTATTATTGTTTTCTTGAGTTAATTGGATCTTGTATGGATTTATTGATTAAATTTATTATCTGCTTGAAAAAGCCAAAAAAATAAAGTACTTGTATAAGGCCTTTAGCTTGAGGGTGTGAGGTCGACCTAAGCCCACATTGATCTGGTAACTCTGGCTGCCTTTCCACTCCTCACTTTGGTTTCCACCAAGCCAATCAAATCTGCCTCTTGTAACTATTGTTGTTTTTACATTCCCCTCACACCTTAGCACTGCCTATGGCTTTTCATCTTGTGCAGCCCTTATTTGTCTTTGGTTCTTTGGCCTTTATGAGTTTCAGGCTCCCATCCAATCTTCTAAAGGTTAGGCCCTTTTGTAGGTGGTGCTCGAAAATAACAGGGTTTAGATCTAGTTAAATTAGTATCAGTCCTGGATTTTCTACTCCTCCGTCTTGGTCCTCAACTTGGCCCATTGGTATCTTCTGTTAGTGTGAATCTTACTGTCTATATTTGTACATGTATAAAAACTATAACATTCATATATATGAAATTGGTGCAAACTAACATCCTAGTGGCTTCAAACAGCAATCAAATCTATACTTATGGTGGAAAACAATATCACCCAAATTATATTGGCTCTATGGAGATCTGAATCCTTTGCTATTTAGTGGATGTCCAAGTGAATTGGGTGTGAATTGTGATCTTAACCATTGAAGGCCTAGCTCTATTCTACTATGGTTTACTTCACAACTAAGTTTTCTTTAGGTGCATTGTTTAAGTGAATAAATTCGATTTCATTTTGGTTCTAACTTGAAGCGCATGATAGCAATAAAAGTTGCTCTTAACTAATATGATGCAGATCTTCACGGATGCTGGTCAATATGTGATCCGATTTGGTAGTGCTGACACCAGCTCCAATGCTGGTCCTGGTAGAGGGGTAATGTACCACATCAGTGTGCAAGAGTTTCTCATTTTTTATTTCCTGTATTAGCCCCCTAATTTTGCTGCATTCTTTTGTAGATTCAAGAGTTAGAAGTAATCCACCCTTTGACACTGTCAGAAAGAGCAGTAGCTGTTGCACTTGCTGTTTCACTGGATAATGATTATTTTTCAAGACACGGAGGCTGGTAAGCTAGTTTTTCACTATGATATATCATTCTCATTTCATTATATCAATTAACTGCTCGTTTGTATACAGTGAATAAAATTGTTTGGTAAAAAGTCAGTTTGGCTGTCTCTTGAAGCCTCCCACTGAGATTCTTCTAGGCTTCCAAGTTCCACAACCTTTTCCTCAAAAATGTTTCACTCGGAATGACGCCCAAATCCATTCCATCCGACAATCGCCTCATATGACACGATCCAGTTCACACATTTTACAATCCAATTCACACCTTTCATATCAATCCACCATGCACTTCTTTATTGCCCTCTATGGACTTCTCTCCTTCCTATCAATCCACCACCTTCCCTAGTTGCCCTCCTTTTTAGCCATAAAGACCTTGGCTAATTTCTCCATTCTTATGAAGTTAACCTCCTGAGTTCAAAAAATCCTTCCTTGCTTATGATTACCTCCTCTGTTGATGACCCCTTCCCTTTGCACCCAACTTTGTAGTTTCTGTCATCACTTGAGCAGTTGAGGTTTCTCCACCCATAGATTGCCAAACATCTCGCTGTTCCACTTTTTTCCGATCTTCTTCTAGCAGTTTTAGCTATCTTTGCCAGCACAAAACTGAGGTCCTGTTTAATTCCTTTTTTTCATCTCACTCAATAGTTGTTAAAGCCTCTGAGTGTTTAGGCAAGTGCATGTGCCAAAGCACTTTATTGTCCATCACACGAGGCCGTTGTCAGCTCCACACATAATTAGTTTGCATCTGTCACCCTCCCTTTTATTCAATTTGAGATGTTTGGTTGCTTGCAAAATGTTTTACATAGATTTCTTTGGGAAACAACATTTAGCTTGCAAATCCTGAAAATGACTAGGTGATTTATTCAAAATTGACATTTAACTTGCAAATCCTGAAAATCTTTACACATCACACGCCTAGCGCTTGTATATAGGGCTGTCAAAATTCGACACGACACGATTAACCGACACGAATTAAACGGGTTTAGGTGATAAACGGGTTGACACGCCAAACACGTTTAATAAATGGGTCGTGTTCGGGTGAGACCTGTCAAACCGTTTATCACACGTTTACCCGTTTAAATAAAATTAATATAATAATAAATTAATAATTATTTTAAAAAATTAACAAGAAAAAAAGAAGTAAAGAAATCAATAAAGAAAAAAAGAAGTAAAGTAATAGTTCAAAGACAAAGGAGAAGAGTTAGAGAGCACTTCAAAGGCAAAGGTAAACAAATGTCTTTTGTTTTTGTCCCACATTAGAAAATGAGGGGAGATGGGGAGGGTTGAGTTGCCTATAAAAGACAATGGCCTTTTGCTTTTATTTTTAAAACCTTCAAGTCTTATATTTCAAAAACAAAGGAGAGGAGTTGTAGAGCACTTCAAAGACAAAGACAAATCAATATCTTTTGTTTTTGTCCCACATTGGAAAATGAGTGGAGATGAGGAAGGTAAGTTGCCTATAATAGACAAGATCCTCTTGCTTTTTTATTTAAAGCCTTCAAGCCTTATTTTTATGAGATTTGATTTAAAATTCTTCTTTTTTGAGGTAAGTGCAATTAGTGGTAAAAAANAGGAAGGTAAGTTGCCTATAATAGACAAGATCCTCTTGCTTTTTTATTTAAAGCCTTCAAGTCTTATTTTTATGAGATTTGATTTAAAATTCTTCTTTTTTGAGGTAAGTGCAATTAGTGGTAAAAAAAAATGGAGTATTAAAATTTATTAATATAATTTTTTTAAAATTAAACAGGTTAAACGAGTCATGTCGTGTTACCCGTTTATTAAACGGGTCGTATTCATGTTGAGATTGTTTACCCATTTATTAAACGTGTCGTGTATGAGTTCATATGTTTTTCACCCGTTATCCGTTTAACCTGACACGTAACCGTTTAATCCGACACGATTGACACCCCTACTTATATATCTATGTATCTGTGCAAATCTGTACTCTGTTGAAATCATTCAATCTANTTGTTACCCGTTTATTAAACGGGTCGTATTCATGTTGAGATTGTTTACCCGTTTATTAAACGTGTCGTGTATGAGTTCATATGTTTTTCACCCGTTATCCGTTTAACCTGACACGTAACCGTTTAATCCGACACGATTGACACCCCTACTTATATATCTATGTATCTGTGCAAATCTGTACTCTGTTGAAATCATTCAATCTATCTAGCCGCAGTGTCACCGATACAAAGCTCTTTCAATTGAATTTCTATGGATGCTTATATCAATGCCTGCATTGCTTTTGCCAAGAATTATTTGTATTCCAGAGCTTCAACCTTGCATTAGAAAATGAGAAGGAAAATGAATTTTTTTTATGTAAAAACATGACGCAGAAAACTTAATTCGGGTCATGTGTCTAAACAAATGGAGTGTTTAAGATTCAATCATGTGTCTTCTTCATCTATTTCTTTCGTGGAAATTGTTTGATATACCCTCATTCTAATTAGTATATAAACAAAATTCAACAGCTAATGAAAAACTGCAGACTTCCTGAATTAGATATGTTCTATGCTTGATTCTTAATGCTTAAGGTATTGCCATGTGTTAGGAATATTTTATTGTAGGAAAGTTTAATTTTCACATTTTTTATTTTCCGACTTGTTTCTGTTGCATATTTTGATTGCTTTAGCTCCTAGTATATTTGACTTACCTGTCAATGAACCCCCCCCCCCAAAAAAAAAAAAAAAAAAAAAACCAAAAAATAGAAAAGAAAGAAAAAGAAAAAAAAAAAAAAAAAGCTCAAGGAGGCCTTGGCCTTGGCCCTTAGGGTCCCTTAATTAATTCTTAACTGTGATCATTTAATATATAGTTTGAAGCTCTCTCTCTAGTTTGTCTCTCTATTAGTTATTTGGTTGTGGCATTGTACTGATTCTACTAAAGGATATGGTAGAGAAAGAAGGAAGGGATGAACTGCTAGTTTGTTTTTTGAACGCTACTTTTTGTTCCAGGAAGTGATGGCTAATTTCACCTCAATGTTTTCCAGGGGAATTCCTTTCATTGCAGTGGGCGAATGACATGTTAAGTTGCAGTGCTGATGCCTCTCACCAGCCAAAGATGTGTAGAGAAGACGTGAGCCTGTGAAGTTTCCTGAAGATGTGCAGAGATCTTAATTTTACTGCACTTTCATCTGCGAAGTTTCATGAAGATGTGCAGAGATCTTAATTTTACTTCGCTTTCATCTGCTCCCCCATCTAAAATTATATTTGTAGCCACCGAGGTCATATGTTGCTTGGATTCTTACCATATGTTGCTTAGATTCTTACCAATGCACTTGAAGTTGTGGTTGATGGTCTTGCGATGCTATGACCATCATCATTGATGTTGTTGGATGTGTTGATTTGAGTTGTCAAGAGAATGCATCAAGATCAAAACCTAGATGTAATGCAAGCAGTTGAATCAACGTTATGGTTACTTAAATGGATTGCTTTGCTTGTGTTACTTTTGCATTTTTTGTGTGTTCAATAAGATACTGCAAAACGGCCAAAATGATCTCATTTTTAGTATGATTGGAGGCTTTGGAGCACAAATTAATACAAACAAGTTTGGCGGGGGAAGGTGAAGGAGAGAAAGTTGGAAATGGGATGAAAGCATCAAAGTAGTAAACCCACCCTAAGATGAGTGCTTTCCTTTCGGACTTCATTAGAGTCTCCGAGCTGCCATGGGTTCCAGCCTTATTTGATGGTCTTAAATGTAAGAGAAAAATTATCTATGTTTTATACAAGGTAATAGATCTAGTAATTCTATGGATAATCCGTGAATTTGATACAAAATTATCTATGTACTTCATTGTCCTCCCCAACCCAAAACAAAANCGTGTTACTTTTGCATTTTTTGTGTGTTCAATAAGATACTGCAGAACGGCCAAAATGATCTCATTTTTATTATGATTGGAGGCTTTGGAGCACAAATTAATACAAACAAGTTTGGCGGGGGAAGGTGATGGGGAGAGAGTTGGAAATGGGATGAAAGCATCAAAGTAGTAAACCCACCCTAAGATGAGTGCTCTCCTTTCGGACTTCATTAGAGTCTCCGAGCTGCCATGGGTTCCAGCCTTATTTGATGCTCTTAAATGTAATAGAAAAATTATCTATGTTTTATACAAGGTAATAGATCTAGTAATTCTATGGATAATCCTTGAATTTGATACAAAATTATCTATGTACTTCATTGTCCTCCCCAACCCAAAACAAAACAAAACAAAACAACCACACCCCCCGCCCCAGGCGCGGGTCTCTCTTCTAGCAAAAGCAGAGCAAACACAAACAACACAAGCAAGAAAGTGTGCTCATAAAAATTAAGAATATCTTAGAAACCACGGTGGTTACTAGTAATAATTCATGATAAAAATCAAAAGCCAATGCTATAAATCCTAGTAGTGCTTCCATGCCAAATTTGATCACATGCTGAAATCATTCTAAGATGTATTTTTGTTATTGCTTATAATAAAGAAATCAAAGAGAGAATGCATGCATGCATGCATTTCTTCTTCCGCAGATGATCAGAAAACCCACCCTGCATGAGCTCACCAACGAGGAATAGCATCTAGTAGTAGGAGTTTGTGGTGTACCAACTAGGATATTGGGTTGCATAGTTTGTCCTTGTTATGGGTGGGTAGTGTTGATGCATCCCATAATAGTATGAACGTTCAGGCAACGCCCCTCTGTACCTAGTAGTAGTACTGTAGGGTGGTTCTTCTATTCCACCATTATGATGATGATGATAAGCATATGATGATCCATTGTCAGCAGTGTAATAACATCGTCTATTGTTCATTACCGGATGTTTAAGCTTGACCCACACCAGCTCTGCGTGATTTCCTGATCTCGCTAACCCCCTCAGAAGGATGTTCGGATCCACCTCTCCTGAAACTTTTGCGGTTCCTTCTGCTGCATCTATGGTCACAGAATACACTCCTGGACGATATATATATATATATATATATATATATAATCGAAGCATCAAAAAGAAACAAAGTAAAACAAATACGACGGATGTGATATAGTAAAACAAAACAAATTAAGGAAGACATACCACAGATGGAACTTAGCAATTGGATCATCTTCATCTTGCAGGCCTCACAATTGACATTCACTTTCAGAAGACAATCCTACAAAGAAAGAATTAATCAAGGAAATTTGAATTTTTGAAAGCGATAAGAAGTGCCAAAACAGATACGAAAAGCGCAGAAAGATTTGCGAATAGAAAGTAAATACATATACTCATATACATACAAACAGAGAGGGAGAAGGGGGGGGGGGGATATTGAAATATCCTAGTCTAGGGTTACCACGTCTGCAATGGGCTCCATTGAAATCGCTTCCGCTGTTCAACACAATCAAAACGAAGTTGAAACAGACAAAATGGAGGTGTTGTGCAACTCTCTCCTCTGAGATGAAATGAAAGAGCTTGCGACAAGGCAAAGCTTTTGACAAAACGAAGGATGAATCGAATGCTCCCTCCCTAATTGGAGTTTTTTTTTTTTTTTTTATAGTAGTTACCCTAATAATAGTGTTATTGTAGAAAGAGTGAAACCGAATATGTTATTCGGGGTAAGTTTTCAATTATTTAAGATTTATGTATGGAGTTAAAGATACTCTTACCTTTATTTTTATATAGTAATTCAAATTTAAAATACCATCCTATGTAAAGACTAACTATTATTACCACCACTTTTTTTTATGTACATTTTTTGTTTTGGTCATTTTACCAACAAACCCAGCCACAATCTTCAATTCGATTGCATTCGTAGAAGAAAGGTGGATGCTATGTGGCTTGTGACTTGCTGGCCTGAAAACAAAATTCTCTTCAGTATTAGATTGATTCGATTTTCTCATTGCAAGATTATCTATTTGTATTTAGTGGTGAATTCATTCATTTCAATGCAGCGAGGTGGGGGGGGGGGGGGGGGGG